>MU184102.1:160062-198658 GCA_016904865.1 Pissodes strobi | reverse complement strand
AAAACAATATGATTTCTAAAAGTATTACAGCTTCGTTTAGTTTTAATTTTGCATCTGGTACCTCTTATTTTAGTTTTGTAGTGTTTCCAACTTTTTTAAAAACAATATAATTGTCCCATGTTGTAAATAGAGCGTCCATCTTGAGTTCCCCGTGAATATCAGTGACTGCCCCAAGTTGCCGTGCCCGTGTGACAACTGCACATGGTTGAATGTAAAAAGTGTTGCATTTTACGTTAGCTAATTTTAATAGTCATCAATTTTATTCTATTAAACTAACCTAGAATTATTCCAGGAAATTCCCATCCTGAATCTATCAAATCCACAAATGAATACGTCGCAACAACACAAGCTCATTTCCTGCTTCGTAATCTAAAAGAATATAAGGATGATTCCAATAATAATTACGAGGACCTCAACGCAGACTTCCATAGTGAAGAAGAAAACTCTAAAACTAATTCAAATTCCGATCAAACGCCAATTCGAGATAAGAAAGCTTGCAAATGCACAGGTAAAGACTGTAAATGCGAAAAATCAAGACCTTTAACTGGTGTAGACGGATCCAATTTTTTTTATTTCGATGGGGCTCCTATGTTGGCAGTGGCTCCATTTGACTCACGTGAAGCATCAATACCTCAGTCACCTAGCAAAAAACGACCTTCTAGAGGAAATGAAGTCCCGAACGCCGAGATTTTTAAAGGGCTAAAAGATGGAAAGTATAGTTTAGATCTGGATCCAGATATATATAAAATAACAGAAGATAATGCCAACTTGTTGGAGACAAGAAAAAAACGAAGTAGCTTCCTTGATTTGGTGGCAATACATGGAGGAGGTCCTATGATAAATCACCTGGTAGCCATAAGGGAAAGAAGCATGCTGCCACGAATGAGGGAAAAACGTATGGCAGGCGATAGTGATCAGACCGGGCAACAGCTTACTCTTACTAATATGTCGGATGAAGACTTGTTTGGAGCATTGCCCCAAAGCTTCGAAGGAGAATTAGCGAGATATAAAAGAGTTAAAAGAGCAAAGTAATAAGAAAATAATTGCAAATTTGAAGAATTAAGTACTAATGTGTGAAAAGATTACACTGGTTCCTCGTAGGAAGTAAATACTTCTTGTATTAAGGCGTATAGCCCAAATATAAACATCATTTATATATTTTGTTCACAACCATGTAGTTGTATAATAAACCTATATACTGAAGTTGTATTAGCTTTATTTAAAAAATAATTTTGTATCTAACTGACAATACAGATTGACCACTATGTCCCCTCTAGAAATTACGTATGCGTATAGGCAAGTGTGTGGTGCGAGTACCGATATGAATACCGTTTTGATACAGCATCATAATTAGAAATTTACAGTTTAATCTACAAAGTTTATCGAAAATTAATATAAAGGACACACTTAACTGCGGATGTTTTAACCAAATCGCCTTTCTCTGTATTGTATGACAATAAACTATAAATTACAAGCACTGATGATGTCAGAAGATATTACTTGTCTTTCGTTACACATCAATGAACAAAAACACCTATGTTGGGTTTGGAACTTCCGGCAAAATGCACTAAAGCTGTTTTATCCACAATACCGAAACAGAATTTTTCTACTCGACGTTGTTCTAAACCAGAGTTTTGTCCGCAATGACAAAACAGAATTTTTGGATTCGACGCACGTTTCGCTAACCATGTGACAAGTTTTAATCATCTCCTGATGATACTAACATGGTTAGCGAAACGCGCGTCGAGTCAAAAAATTCTGTTTCACCATTGTGACCAAAACTCTGGTTTAGAACAAAAACATCTAACCAAACTCGACATACCAAAGCAGTCAACAAATTTTAGACTATTTGTCAACGTCTACTTTGAACGTCTTCTTGCACAAACACCGACTTTTGCCTCTTCAAATAAGAGTATTTTCTTACTATACTAAACTCATGTAGCTCATAAACTAACTGCTATAGGCTACCTGGATATTCTCTACTTTATATAGGACAAGGCGAGGTCTATATGACGACTGGAAACAGAATGCAACGCAACTATAGCTTCTATCCGTATAAGGAGATTCAGCAGTTAGCAGTAGTCTTTTTTATAAAAAATCACTAAAAATTGGAAAAACTTTGCAATCTTAACTGAACTATTCTGAATATCTGCAGTTAACTGCAAAGGATACGAATATTTTTAACAGCAAAGATGGTAATCGCACTTTAAAATAAAAAAAAAATAATGCATCAATTTCAGTTCATTCACATAACTAATATCACTGCAGATTGGCATAGAACATGAAATGAAATGGTTTATTATTATTAGCATACTATACAGACTTTTATAAGTTTATATACCTAACAGTACTTAACTATAACTAAATGGCATTGGTCGGGATAAACAATTATTTCTTAAATTATTTTTGACCACAAAGGTAGGGGTGGTAATTAACCTTATGTCATACCAATACATTATTGTGTTTTTATACCTTAGATACCATTTACATCATGGATTACTTTATGCCCGTGCGGGCATAAAGTCCACTTTATGGCCCGTGCGGGCATAAAGTACACTTTATGGACTCAAATAATTGAATTGAATTCCTATTTTTTTCAATATTTACATATTGTGAATGTAATAACGAACTAGTATGACATAAAAGTTTGTATGCACCACGGGTATTAATAGATGTGTACTCCCTCGGGCGACTTATAAACCCCTGGCCAGAGGCCCTCGGGTTTGTAAGATTGTCGCCCTCATGGCATAAACATCTACTTAATACCCTTGGTACATAAATAACTATTATAATTAACCACTTTAATTAGTGGACTGTATTAAAATAGGGTAGTGGGAGTTTTCTTCATATGGTGTGAATTGAAACATGTATTTTAGGTATTACGTACTTTAATAATGCAAGAATTAATTTGCATTAAATGTGATTAATATATATAATGATTTCTAACTACTTTCAAGCATTCATTCTTTCACACATAAAACTAAATAGATACTGTACATACGGTTAACTATTATTAAATGTCTATCAGAACTTCTTGATTATTTAACACTAAAATGAACTAGATAACTCCTTACTTAACTGAATTTAGTTAACGTTCTTTTTCAACTAACTGCCTTTCCGTTCACATAAAATACCGATTCTCTCAATTAACTTCACCAGGGATATAGATAAGACTTCCAACAGTTGATTCGAATCTAGAGTACAGGAATAGATTTGTCTACAACAAATTTCCATCCGCCATTTTACCTTCTTCTATTTTCAACAGGAGAGACGCTACAAGCTGTAATGTCTCGGAAAAAATGCGCTAAAACGCCCAAAGGAGTTCTTTATCCAAGCTTGGACGAAGAGAACAGAGAACAGCAAATATTTTCTAAATATCTGTGCAAACCAATGAGAAAAACTACTAAATATCTTGACGTCAGACAGGGCTACTACTGGATAGATGTACTTGGCGCCAAATTCATGCAGTGCGATGACTGGATCGATGCATCAAGGTTGAGTGTTTGTAAGGCACTAAAATCAAATTTTTCCTACCGGCACGGGCAGGGAGATTAGAGCGGGAAATTGCGCGGAGGCGGATGCAGTTGAGAAGGTGGAAGCATCTTCTTTCTTTATTCGACATATTGCTCTTTCCACAACACTGACAGAGACAAATATACATTAAATTGAGAACGATTAATAACGATTTCCTTGACTGAGTGGCAGCTTTTACTTGCCAGCGATTGTTGCATATAACGGAACCTATTATACCGACAATAAGGAGTAACTGAAATACAATGTTTCAAATGAACATATTTACGGTTTACCTGGGGTAAAATAAATCTCTTCGGAGTTTAATTATGGCTTGTTCATACTACGGACATACAGGGTGTTATCACCAAACTATACGGCGAAAAACGAAAGTTAGTACACATGTTGGGGTGTTTCCCCAACAGGCATCATGCGTAATTTCTAACAATCTTTTACATACACCTACATACGTGAAGGGCAACGCCGAATTCATAAAAGTATAAAAGCCTATAACCAGAGACAACCTAATTTAAATCAAGATATGATTCCTTTAGTTTGCGCAGAAAGGGCCGCACATTCAGTGATCTCCTGATCTCAGAGCATTAAAAAGTCTCACCCATATACGTATATGTATATGGTCTCACCCCATCACTAAAAGGACTCCTCTCTGCATATGCGCCGTTCTAGTAATTTGAAAATCATAACCATCTTTAGATCTAAAATCATATGTATATCTCCAAGATTTTGGAATTAAACATTCTTGTAAGTACGCTGGAAGCAATTTATTTTTTATCTTAAAGATAAATAAAACATTTGACCATCCAATGCTCTGCGAAACCCATAACCACCTCAAAGATTTAACACAAGATAGTGCGGGACCTGTTCTGCAACACCTGCAGCCTTTCCATGTCTTTATTTGCACAAGGGATAAGCAGTGGGCTACAATAATTGAAGTGAGGAAAATATTGATGCTAAACACGAGAAACGTACTCCGGTGACTGCGCTCGCGAGAAATCCTCCTGGAAAACCTATTTTCTTTCTTATACTTTTGCAAATAAAATCAATATGTGATGAAAGCTTAATTGAGAATCCAAAACTACTTCTAGGTGTTTCCTTTGATTTGTGCTTTCTATCGCCCTATTACCTATCAATAGAGATATTATAAGCATTCAACAGTATTATTTATTACCAAAAACTGCATGCCTAGTTTTTATTTATTTTAATTATTAAGGATATTTAGTTCCAAATTCATTATCTCTGCCACTTGCTCCAAATCTCTTCCAGAGACTGACAACAAAGTCTCATCCGCAAAAAGATTAACAAAACATTTTTAAAAGTGTTGTCAATCAATATCGTTATTACATATAATGAACAATAGGGGTCCCAAGACTCTACCTTGAGATACACCTACCTATATTGTTTTCTACCCAGATTTGGGTAGTGATTTTATTCAAAAGGCTTCTAGTGGATGTGAAACAGTTTTAATCTGAATGATTCTCAAGAAGAAGTTAATGATGGGAGTATTTTCTCCTAATAAGTCAGATTCCAATAGGAATTTAAGTCACGCAAATGTTTCGACCTTATCTCTTCTTTTACTTAACATTCAGGCACTAAGAAGCAAGACTAATGAGTTGTATATTTTTCTTGACCAGTGTTATTTTCCTAATTTAGTTATGATCACTGAACACTGGTTAAGAGGATGGACTACCGACCTTTATTGATATTACGTTTTATTCCCCAAAACGAAAAAAGTTAGAATCACGAAATTTGGTGTGCGGCTTGTACATTCGATTGACTAGAAGGCATGGTGTTTAAAAATTTTATTAATTTTTTTTATAACAAATTTTGAACCGGTTTTTTGGTGAAAACGTGAAACTACGTTTTCACGGTAGTCAATCGTCTTAAAGGAGCAAGAGATGGTGAATATTCCGAACTATACAACTCTGGCTTCATTCTGCAGATCAACATGGTGAATGCATGATTTTGGCGTATAATCTATTTTTGAGTGGTAACTCATTCTCACAAATTAACAATTGGTCATTCAAAGACAATCCATATATCATTTGTGTGTATAGGTCTCCTGTTTCAGAAATGTCTGTGTTCCTTCATAAACTAGACATTCTCTTACCTTCAAATCCTACAACTTCACCTGTGATACTTGGAGACTCTAATATAAATTTTATGGAAACAAAGCCAATTGCAACAATTAGGTTGGTTAATCTTTTCATGATATACCCAAATCAAATGGACTGTTCAGTGGTTAACGCGGCATTCTCTGCAATTTTAATTCCATTCCTGCACCTAGACCAAAAGGGATTTTAGAGTGGGGAGATTTTTTGGTAGGCTGATTTATGGTAAGTTTTGCCAATTCTGCCTTAGTGCAAATTGGAATAATGTTCTTTTATCAGATAATCCAATTAAAGATTTTCATATGATTTTAGTGCAACTATTTAATAAGGCTTTCCCAATCTGAGAAAAACTAAGAGAAACAATAAAAAAACCGTGGTTTGCCAAATGCCTTAAAGAGTCATCAAGAAATTTACGATCACTTCATTATATAAGAAAATTTACAAATAGTATGGCATTTTATTCTTATTTTAATAAATATAGGTCATTATATAGAAAGGTCGTAAGGGAGGCCAACATTTCATATTACCGAAATCGTTTTATAAATTCGACAGACACACCAAAAGAGAGTTGGTCTATTGTAAATGACATACGTGCAAATAATAATCCATCTTCCGAAATCATTGAAACCGATTTAGCACTAGACTTAATCAATAAATTTTACTGTTCTATAGCACAAGATATTATTCAAAATTCCAATCGTTAAAAATTTGAAAAGCAACAGAAAGGTTGTATTGTGTCACGTATTACAAATAAGAAAAGTTCTGGGGATGATGGTTTAGCATTAAAAATTTTTCAAAAGCTGTTAGACACGGTTCTTCAAATCTTAGTATTTGCCATCAATTACTCTTGGGAATCAGGAGTATTCCCTGATTGCTTTAAGCTGGCAAAGGTCATACTTCTTTATAAAGGTGGTGACTTAGAGGATCCATCTAATTTTAGGCCAATTTTACTATTATCCAGTCTCTAAAATTATTGAGAGATTGGTAAAAAAGAATGTCCTGCTTCTTGGATAGGCACGGGGTGTTATGTTGCCAACAATTTGGATTTTAACCAAACTGCAACACAAATGATGCCATTTTTAGGTTTTTGGACGGCCTATGGGCACGGCACAGTTGTTATATTTGCCGTGCTATGGGTATTAATTAATAATGGGGCGGCAGCTGCAGCGGCTTTCTTTGATCTTTCGAAGGCATTTGAAAAATCATGGAATTCTGCTGCAAAAGCTTTCTCATTATGGGTTTAGGGCAGTAGCCATGGCATGGCTAAAGTCTTATCTAGCAAATCGGAAACAAAAAGTTAGCATTAATTCCACCGAATCTGACGTTTTAGTAAATTCCTGGGGTGTTCCTCAGGGCTCTGTTCTGAGGCCCTAACTGTTTTTGATTTTCATAAACGACTTGGCCTCCTTGGACATCACAGGTCATTTTACGTTGTTTGCTGATGCCACCACAATCTTGTGGCACTGCAAGTTTAGTATCATCACATCAGGATACAGTTTTATCAGATCTCATGAAGATGACATCTTGGTGCAATGCAAATAGAAGAGGCGTAGGAATAATAGTCAACAAAGAAATAACAGCGTCAAAATCTTCTTGTACTTAACTTTGCCAAAACCAATATTGTGTCCTTTAGATCAAACCAAAGAATATTCTACTAGAATATTCTTTGATAAAACCGACTTTTTAATATTCCTCTCAACAATATTTCTACTGTGAATATACCCGAATCAAAGTTACTAGGTTTAACTGTTGACAGCAAGCCAAGTTTTGAGGACATGTTGCACTTGGCAAAAATATTTCTTCTGGTTGCCATGCAGTCAGTTACTGTTAGTGAACTGGGAAAGTCCATCGGAATTTTTTTTTAACCGTGAGTTGTTTGTTTATTGTAAAAACGGAGGAATTATTGGACGTTTAAAAAAAAAATGGCCACTTATTCACAAAAATCGCGAAAAACTAAATTCTGGCAATATTAGCCATACAACAAGGCAAATACACAACTTACCTCTTCCCATGCGCCACTCATCTTTAATAGAGATATGTATAATCTATGAGAGTATAAAGGTATATAGTATATAACCACATTCCCAATAGTTTAAAGAGCTTTCAATTAAACGTTTTAAAAAAGAAGTTCAGGCACTGCTAGTTGGTAAGGCTTATTACTATGACGAGTTTTTTAGTGATGCGTTTTAATTCTTCAACCCAATATTGTTTTTTACTGACAAGGATCTATGTACTATTTATGTATATATAAATGTTTGTTTGTTTGCTAAGAAAATAATTTATCCCCGATTTGTATTTACATCTTCTTAAAGTTTTAAATTTTTACATTAAAAAAAACATGTTTTTAATTAGTTTAAGAGTTGTAACGAAGTTACTATATTTTTAGGGGAATGGTATGCAAACCGGATTAACTTTCTTATTTTACGGGCTATTCACATCATTCTTTTTCGTAAAATATAATTTAAATATTCTAAACTCATTTCAATAATATATTCCGTCGCGAAAAGCCGGGAAATCGGTTTTCACATTTTCCGTAGTACGCGCGCGGTACCGGTAGAACGTCGCGATCTCCGTCGCAGCACAGTCCGCGTGAAGGTCCCCACTCATCGGCGGCCGATGACGTGATCCCCACTACGCGTCGAGGTACCAAAACCGGGCTGCATCGAGCTGAATAGGCAGAACCCACCCGGGTTTTTTTTTAGTGTTTTATCTATGCCACCCGGGTTCTCGAGGAAGACGTCGCCAGCCAGCCAGCCGCCTAGACAGACCAAAGGACCACCACTGCTGCCAATGTAGCCGCCCAAGCTGAGCCAGACCTACGCCGCTTCCTGCAGATCGCCGCCTATCTTGTCCGCCTTCGCTGCTGCTATATAGGTATTACTGTGGATATATCTCTCTTCCTCTTACACTACACTAAGCTGGTCTCGGTTTTCCAGTCCGATCAGTTATTCTTTCACTACACACACTCTCCCTCTCTCTACACTACAAGCCGGCCTCGGTTTTTTAAGTCCGGTCGGTTCTATCCTTACAAGCTCTATCTCACACTCAACCCACCTTCCTCCATTCCTCATCTCTCTCGCCCCCTTACATTACACCAGCTGGTCTCGGATTTACAGTCCGATCAGTTATTCTTTCACTACACATGCTCTCTCTCTCTACACTACAAGCCGGCCTCGGTTTTTCAAGTCCGGTCGGCTCTATCTTTACAAGCTCTCTCTCTCACACTCAATCTACCTACCCCGTTCCTTACCTTACCTAGCGCCTCAACGACGGCGTAAAATGGTAGTAGCGAAGTACGACCGGAGAGCAGTGACATATCCGCGCACGCGCAATCCCAGATTTATATTTCATATATGCAGGAAGCCGCGTCAGGTCGTTTATTACTGTCGCACCGTATCCTTTGTATCGTCGTCTGTTATTGTTCGATCCTTATTCCCGCATTTCACGTAATCTCCTAAGGATCAGGCCGCGTATATCCATACCCGTCAGGACCAAGTTAGAGGAGCTATGTTGGACCGATGTGGGACCGTCATTCGAGTGCCTGATCCGTGGACTCGTGGATTCCGTAATCCAAGCAGCTTCGTCGTAGCAGTACCGTTCCTAAAGGCTCTGGCACACAGAACGCGATCTGTCGCGGCGGGCAGCGATATTGGACCGCAGCGACTAAGCGATAATTTTATATTACACGGAAATGTATTATAACAGTCACACTGAAGGCGGTCTATCGCGGCGGGCTAGTTTAGATCGCGACGGCGAGCGATACACTTGTACAAAATCACAGATTTTCGCGCGTCTTTAAGAATAGTTTGATGCATCATGTCGGAAAATACTGAAATATTTATTATTATTTGGTGCACTTAGCACAATTGGGCTTAAACATGTCATATAATTCTTCAAAACACATTCTGGACATGCGGAAATATTGAAAAAATCTGTCTTCATGCTACTGTAGTTCAATACAGAGACGGTGGTATTCACCAAATTGTTCTCTTTTTTTATTGATGGGATGCTGCACCCAATAACGTCTTTTCTTTTTCTTTTTTTGGAGCGCAAAGAGAAGATGAAGTTGCTCCTCGTCAGAGCTAGACATTGCGAACACAGGCACGACCGAACAAAAAGTAAGAAAATATCGCAGCCTGTGTGGCATTATAGATCGCTTTACCGCTGCGAAGATGGCGCGAAAGCTGCCCGCCGCGACAGACCGCGTTCTGTGTGCCAGAGCCTTTAACCATTGATAGCGCGACTCTGTCTCTGTTCTCAATGTCAATGTCATTCCGTTACGCATACCTCTGGCAATGTTTTCAATATTTTCATTTCTTTATCTTTTGGGTTAGCATAAGTCGTATAAGAGTAACTCTTTAGTTAAGTATTAACATGCGAGGTTAGCCTCAGTTTGATTAGGTTGGATTAGTATAGGCATAATTCTTTCGTTGCAACGCTAGGTTAGCATGGGTCATCAGGGTTTCGAATCAACCATTCTTTATATTTCAAGTTGGCAAATAGAGATGCTGTATTAGGTTTACTTTTGAAATTGTGTGTTTTCTTTCTAAATCCTTTCCTGCTAGTAGTTAAGTAAGCTAATTTCTAAAAGCCGCCGGCAACCACACAACCATACTAGATCGACCCCTAGTTAGCCGTTTTTCCACTGTCTAAAAGCAACCCGGTACCCGGTGCGCAGTGCGCCCTCTACCACTATAATCCAGATACGATCGCGCCCGACTACCAACCATTGGATGACGTAATGGTTAAACTAGGCAGTTCAATAGCATTATATGCAGAAGAAATAGCATAGTATGCAGAAGAAAAGAAGCGCCTCGAGAAACAACCTCACAGAGTTTAATAATTATTTATTAGTAGGATTAACAACCTTTTCTGTAAGCATCTCATTTTGGTATTAACTATTTATTTATACGTTTCCTATTGGTTATTATTATGTATTTTGCTTTATCGACGAGATTTATATCTTTTGATAATAAATCTTTTCGACTTTGACTTATTTTACACCGGGAGACGACCGTTATATGAAGCGATTTACGAAAATATGAAAGGTGTTTCACCATCGATAAGCCACATTAAACAACCATGTTGGTAAAACCAAAGAATATTATATGCTCGTAGTAGAATATTCTTTGGTAAACCTGATGAGAAGATCGAAGAGGGAATATTTAATTACGATGGACCGTGCACGTTCATGGAAGAAACTTGCCAAGTTTTATCGATAAGCGAATACGGAACGAAAGCGACAGGTAAAATCAAATATGACTCGAAAATAATAAATTGGTTGGATTACCCCACACAGATGCGTTTCTAGGTACATCTGTGAAAGCCGATCCAGACATCTCTCTGACAAGTTCTAAATCGAATTACACATAGTAGTAATGGCTCAACATCTGTTAAAATATGCACCACCGTATTGTCTCGTTCTATTCGCAACAGATAACAAGTTTTATTCAAACGATTTCACCGGAAGATGGAAGCGTATGCAGAAAAGGCGGGGTATTGTAACGGAATATAATTATTCCGCTACACTAAAAATTCAGTTCAATTACGAATGATTTTCGATATTTGGGATTTCAGTTGCCAGTGACATCTATTCACGAATGGGTTTATTTCGTGTAAGTAACGATGTTAGAAATACTAGTACGTCGTTTTATACCTACAATTTGTGGATTTATTTCATTGTAGATTACTGTATTTAATAGTGATATCTATTCGCGAATGGGTTTATTTCGTGTGGTTGGCTGTTTTAGGAAGCGCAGTACGCTATTTTATATCTATAATTCATAAATTTAATTTACTATAGATTGCTATATTTAATATTGGGTATTTCTATAGCTTGACGCTGCGTGATCTATAGTAGTAATCACATGATATAAATTAGCCAATAATACAACGGCAAGCATAATTTGTCGAACGTCTTAAATTTTGAAAGCGAGGTCGTTTATCTTTGTGGCGACGCTTGACGGGTGAGTGCTGATTTTTAATCTTGAAATATTTAATTCATCTTGCAGTATATTTAACTAATTCTTTCGTTTTTAAATACATAATATTTGTTCATGATTCGCTTAGTCTTATTCGACTTAAATAAGAATTTAGCATTCTAATATTACATTTTTATTTAGCTTACATCTTCAATAATCTTAATTATTGTCGTGACCGTTGGGTAAGGAGACCGATTTATTGGTGAATAATTGCGTCTGTCATTAGTCAAATTCATGTAATTTGAAAGAGGCTCAGTCCAGATTTACGGAGAACGTAATTATTTCATCGTTTAGTGGTCACACACATTATTTTACGTATTTTTATTCAAATAGAACAGTATTATTTGGGTGAATTCTCGGAGTAGATTCTATATATTCCTGCAAAGGTGGTAAATTGAATTTTCGTTAGTAAACGAAGCAAAGCAAAGGTAGTAATCTGAATTTTCGTTAGTAATATAACAAGTGCAATGAAAATTACCGATAATTTTCGGAAAATATGCACGAATGCAAGTTAAGTTGAAAAATTCTAAAAAAATAACAATATACAGGGCGTTCCATTTAAAAAAAATATAACTTTAACCTGTCACTCATTTCTGCAACACCTTGTATATATATAAATATATTCTGGAAATAGCTTACATTATTCTGCACAACTTTTGTATTTAACATTTTTGTCTAATGCGAAAAAGAAAAAAGTTAAGAGGGGGGGACATTATAAATGATCACCGTGTACATCAAAAGCGAAGCTCTCTTCAATTTTACAAGATTGGGGGAACAACATGCGGAAGAAAGGTGGATCACTTTACAAAGAGAATGTAGTTAAAACTATGTGGAAGGTAACAGCTAAATTGGTTCAAGAAAAATTCAATAGTCAGTTTGGTATGGCTTACCTTACTGGATAGATATCCTCATTTGCAGTATTTCTAATTTCCCGTCAATTTACGATCTCCACTCTGACAGGTTTTTGAAAAGACTGGAATATACTCGATCCTGCCACTTAATGATCCATCATTAAGTATTTCCTCACGGAAAAATTCGATCGAGCAATTTGATGCTTCGCCTCCTCGAAATGCCAGCTCATATGACATTACATCAAATAGTTTTTTCTGGAGACCATCTGGGGTGTTTTCATCATATAAATTGATCATTTTCAGGAGTTCTTGATAAGTAAAAGCCGCGGAATTGTTTTTTTTCTTTTATCCGCATCGCTTTGTAAGCTACGTCGCAAAGCGTCTCTTGCCTTCTTAAATGTTACATCATTAAAGGGGTAAATATAATGACCCCTTTAATGATGGCAGTGGCAGGATCGAGTATAATCCAGTCTTTTCAAAAACCTGTCAGGGTGGAGATCGCAAATTGACATGAAGCAAATGGTTGATTAGAAATACTGCAAATGAGGATATCTGTCCAGTAAGGTAGGTTCTTTCTCCAGCTTTGCTTTTATAATAGTTATATCTGATAGTAGAATATTCCTGTTTGCCAAAAAAAAAAAAAAAGAATAAACCAAAGAAACAACGTTGAAATTACATGTATGGGAATACTTTACTCCTGCGATATTGCCAAGTTCGCTACGCTTGTATGGTAAATGAGCACATGCGTGAAGGTATTCCATGTTATTTCCACTCTTGTAGTGCGAATACAAATAATTATAATTTAAGGTTTTTGAAATGCATTTATTTTAAATATTTTATTTCTTGTTACAGATTATACAAGAAACTAATTTCAAAGAGAAGCTGCCAAATCACAGTCGACCGCCTTTGTCTTACTCCAAACCCCAATTCTGGCCAATGGTATAAGAATTGTCCAGTGGGGAGGAACGAGATTTCAAAATGGACTACAGCGTCAGCGAAAAAAGCTGGTCTTGATGTGACAAATTTGAAGTTTACTAACCACTCACATAGAGCCGCAACAGTGACAAACTTAGCGAAAGCTGGAGTCGACGAAAATCAGCTGACAAAATTAACGGGCCATGGTAACATTAGTTTCTATACAATCTTATTTGCAACTGGAGCAGCAGTTTCATCAAAACCTTGTCACAAAATTGAGGGAAAATGGTGAAAACAAAGAAGAAGTAGCTTCTAAATCTTCAACAGCTAGTAGAATCAGTAGCATAGTATCTGGACAAAGCGGTGGCGGACCGATCATCAATTACAATAACTGTGTGTTCAGTTGTAACACTTTTAATAACTAGATAAAATATCTATAACTTTGAAGCTTATTTAAAAAATAAAAATATAAAAAATAGTTCCTATTGTTCTATTATTTATTATTTTATTTCTATTATTATTATTGGGTTAGTTGATACTTTTGGGGCACCCTGTACTGTGCAATTTATCCGAATATTTCCCTCATGTATAAAAAATCCCATTAGAGGAGTGCAATTCTCGGAAATTTACAGCGATAATTGCACTGTAGAAACCGAAAGAGCACGGCGATAATTGCATCGTACGTATCTATGGTAATTGCATTGTAAACTTACGATGACAGGGAAAATTTATAAATTACGTCAAAGTCAAAATATATTTTTAAAATGTCTCGCTTCGGGAAATATTCCCCCGAATTACACTTGTGCATCAAAATAACCAGATAATTTTGCATTCGAGCGTGTTGTCTTAGAAAAACTGCATTCGGTCATTTTCATATTTCATTTCATTTCAAAATATGAAAATTAACTTATGCAGTTTTTAGACAACACACTGTCATGCAAAATTATCACTTGTGCAATTACTTCCGATAATCGTGCGCTAGTGCATGATTATCACGTAATCACATTCTGATTGGTTTACATTAATAATCAAAGCATGTCAGTTTTGACAGATGAATGAAATTCTCAGTAGAATTTCTCCGAATTTTCCCTTATAGTATTTTTGGTTTTTAATATTTTTTCTTTTGCAGGCTCATTTAATCAAATTTTAAGTTTATTTGTTACATCAAGTATATAATTATTAGCAGTCTCGTCTCAACACTGATGTACCGACATTAATTTGCATTTATGAGAGGTTAGTCTCACATGTGTAAATTTATCTGGTTTTTTTTATCTTTTATCTAAATTTCTATCTCGATGCGAGATAGCGATTATCTTATCTTTAATTAATTGAGTCGTAATTACGCTCAATTATTGTCTATGTGCCAAGGGCCGAAATAAAAAGTAATAGAAATTACTTATTTGGAGTTATAAGACTCGTTATTAGAGGTTGTACCTCTATTTTTCTACTTAACATTAAATTCAAGTTATCTTTTATTTAGATTTACCGAGAGTCACTGAATTGGAACGTAATTCCATAATTTTCTTTTGAATTTTAAATTTCAGTCACTATTTCTTTTGAATTTCATATTTTAAAGTAAAGGAAAGGATATCTTGACTAACAGTAGTTATTTATAATTTTTGCTCAACTTAAAATTGTAATTCAAGCAAGTTTCTGATTACATCTGCTTTAACCAGTAAATTTTCAAATTGTTGATTGCTTCCTCATGTGTAACAGTGTCACTGATGTTCACATGATATTTCCCTGAATATTCTTTAATTAGCGATATACATTGGTCTAAGACTAGGTTATTTTCTCTTGCATGTATTCAACGTTGGCTGGAAGAAAACATCGTGCTTGGCAAGTAGCAGGTGTTCGTCCACTTACTGTACATACAAAGTGTTCTGAGGGATTCCATACATTGGGAATCAAGTAAGTTCTCGATAAGACAAAGAGACTCTAACTTGGGAACAGGCAGAAGCGGTTCCAGTAGAGGTCCCAATACGATCGCATGGCTACAGAATAGTTGGGCAAGCTAAGTATTAGCCAATCAGAAGATAAACATATTGTAAAGACCAATAATAACGCTTTATTAATTTTTTTTTAATCTGTCACAATTAATTTTAATTCTCATTACTAAGTCAATTTATTCATAAACTTTATTTCAAACAATTTCATCAATTATAGTTACCATTTGATTATATAGATTTAAATTTTTCAAATTTCATTGATCCTATTTGTAATTTAATTGTAAAGTTAATATATGGTTGTTTTGAAATTTAACTCTTTAATTTATCGCAAGATAGAGGTGGGAGACATTGCGAATTATAAGGGCAAATTCCTGATATTCTTATCTTTATATTTATTTATATTTATATTGTCTATAATTTGAGTTACTGGTGAATTTCCAATTTTTATATTTTCGCGGATTCCCATAGAAGTTCGTGGATTCCATTCGATTTCCATGGATTTTTTCACAAAAATTGAATTTTTTACCCATTTAGGCCGGCTGTTGGCCATGAAAAAATTGCTCTAAATTAAAATCCTTTTCTTTGTGTTAGTTCTAATTAGGTAACCCTAGCTGCCTTTTGGTAAAAAATGAGAAAACAAAACAGGGATAACCTAAATTATAGTTTGTGTTAGTAGAGTTAATTGTATTACCTAATTTTAAAGCTGCCTCCATTTATAGTTGGTTGCACCGACATACTTACTATAAAACTTTACCTCTGGCTAATAATTCTTCGGTCGCTTCTCCTTACGTCCAACGTAATTATTATCCTAAATTATTCAATAATAATCATCATAGTCCTACTGGAAGAACAAAATTTATTTAAAATGTTCAAATATTCACCTTTTTGACAAATAAAAAAGAAAATAAAAAAACGTATTGCACTTGATGAATTAAACCTTATGAAATACACAATATACATGTATACAAACAAATATAAAAATACACAATTTTTTACAAAATCAATTAAGACTTTTTAAGTCGTTTTTTAATTCAGTCATGAGGCTAATCTGAAGAATATCTTTGCTTAGCTTGATCCCACAACACGAACTTTTACTATAGTGTCAACATCGATATATATGAATATCTCCTCTTAGAAGAACACATCAAGTTATGTATAAACTAAATCATATTTTTATGAATCAACAAAAAGATTGTACTAGTAGTTCAATGGCTCTGCGCATCTTGTTTAAGGCTCACAACAGAAATCACGAAATTAATAGAAAGATAACATAAAGAATGTATTGATATCAGCACACTAGAGGCAATAAAGTTGTCACATTTACATTTTTGAAAGAACAAAGTTACAAATTGGCTCGGACAGTCGGTCATAGCAAAACAACTAACATAATGAAAATCTTATCAATAAGTCCGGAGAATCCTTATATGCAAAAGGAATTATTGATTTAGCAGACCTAATTGTTATTATTGGGAAATCCAACTCAAAAGGTATCCAACTCGAAAAGTATTCTTAAGGAACAATTCCAATATTTAAGACTTCTCGCAATGAATTTTTCGAAAGAGATGCTATACTAAACAGCTACTAAAACTTTCAATTAAATATCTGTGAATTAATTTAATACTCTTAAATTTTTAAAAATATTAGAAATTTGTCCATAACCAAGAGAGTAATAAACAAAGTAGCGCGCAATAGAGGACCCTTTCTTTTTAGGCGTGAGTATTCTACAGCTTTTAAATTTCGGATGACTCCTACTTAATATGCATATTTTACGTTTAAATTTTTAATAAAGAAAAAATGAAAAAGGTATACACTATGAAAAAGTGGTAAACCGTATCAAATATTTTTTCGGATTAGAAACTAAATTTTAAGAGATAGAAGTTTCAACAACTAACTTAAAAAATCCAAATGGCATGAAAAGCACTCGAAAGAAATTTCAGTTTATTTTACAGCACAAAATTGTAAAATATGCTAGCTATATGGTTCAGTTGGTTAGATATCTTTATTAAAAACACTGTCCAACCCAATCAAAGAGAGTCCAATTAATGATTGCAATGTAATTGGTTTGGTTGGTTTTCTAGATTTCAGTTGTGAACGTCAAATAAATCCCTAAAAAAAACTACCTTAAAAAAATAGTGCACGTCCCTGTCGCTCTTCAGCAGACGACTGGCACGTTGCGCAGAAATCCACGATCACAAACAAAACAAAATCTTCCGCCTAACGGCAATAGTTTTATAAAATTTTCCTTTATTTCCTAATGTAAACAATTTATACAATATATAAAAAATGTAACCAATCTATAAACATTTGGTAAAGTAATTATCTCTAAACTCCCCCAAATAAAATCGTTAAATTTTAACAGTCATTTAAAGACTATCCTTCAGTCTTTGATATTAATTGTTTTTTCCATTCATGACGTCACATCAAGATTCTCGAAATCCTACGATAAAATTGTGAGGCAACAAAGATTTTATTTACAAGAGATCGTCAAGAAAGATTAAGTTTGCTTTTACCAATATTTTTAATAATAATATTTCGAATAATTGATAGTTAGAAATTTAGTTGAGATCCTTTTTAAGACCCGTAAAAAAAGCGTCACATAATAAAGCTGCTCATAATAGCAGATTTTCGCTAGAGTTCTACAAGACTCAAATATCATCGCTCAATTTGTCTAACGAAACGAATGAAAACACATGCATTTAAAATAAATGTGTCAAGACACTCCTGCAATTGGTACTGTTGGGTGTTTACTGCCACATATGGCATTTTTTTTTCGGTGAATCGATTAAATAAGTAATGTAATTTTTGTCTAAAGTACAACTAAAAGCCAGCGGTCTTTTGCTTCGATGCTATTTGGTTGATGTGTAGTGTTAAACTATAATAAATTTAGGGAAACAACTATTACCAATCAAAACAAAATAAGGGCACATGACCTTAAACCGAGATGTCAAAGCAAAAATGGCAAATTCGTCGTTCAGGAAAAAACATCCATAACTTACAGTTCATTTGCTTTAGTTTAGATGAACCAAAGTTTACAGAATTAAAAGTTTAATTCTGTAAACTTTGGATGAACGCACTCCTGGTCGTCACAGTTTCTGTTAATAACGCTTTCATGTGTTACGTATCAAAATTACAAAATAGTTATTTTCCTAACATGGCACTTTTCCGCACGCGACTGCAGTTTGAGGAACGATGCATAGCGGAGTTCGGCAAGCAGTCGAGTGCAGAAGAAACACTTTCCGCAAGAGTTAGAAACAATATTTTGTCTACATGCATAATTTTTATTTGGGAAGTATAAAGCAGGTATAATTGTGTTGTTAGACTTGACATTTAGATACTAAAAAATATAATAAACAATATTAAAAACAACTTTTGAAGTCGAAGCCAAAAAATCAAAATTGTTTTAATTTAACTTATGGAAAGTAGTGAAGAAAACAGCGAAATTCCCGAATCTATCTGTCAATTTTCTAAACAATATACGAGAAAGAATTTAACCCTAGAATAGTACCTTCGTAACTTTTACGACGCATTATATTATTTCGTCAACAGCTTACCTACCACCACAGCCGCCACGCTTCTCTCGCATAACGCCTATACCTGCGTAAAACGCGTGAGTACTGGTCGATACGTCCAGAGACAAGGGAGAGCCGGTTACTGGCCCAGTAAATTTGTCCACTATTGTTATCGTTTTTTGTTTCACAACTTCCTATACTTATTTCTCTGTCACTCTTCTGGGGAAATGTACGCAGATGGAGCAGTCATCGCTTTCCCCGTGGTTGCCAATTTGCCTACAATTTTTGTTCATACATTTTGATGTTCTTTTTTTTACTCACGTTTGACAAACAAAAGATATATCATGAATAAAAAAATATCAATTTGCCAACGTTGCACTAGAACGGTGATAGTGACGCGCGCCGATGACGACTTGGCTTGGCATTCACATACAGCCTATAATGGCCGCTTTGTTTCGTTGTGCTGTTTACGTTTTTTTTTTTGTGATTTATTGTGCTATTTTCATAGCTTCCCACCTTGAATTATTGACTTTTATTAGTGATTATACTCGACGCGCCGAACAGATTCACCAATCGCGGAAACAATTCGTCTTATTTTATGATTGAATCGACCCAATGTTTTGTTTTTCATTTCGATTTCTCTATACATAATACAAAAAATAAAAATAGAGTGTGTTAATCAAAGTTCCTATGTTTGAAAGCAATGGAATCATAAAATAAGGAGAATTATTGTATCCGTGTTTTCCGTGTTTGGTGAATCTGTTCGGCGCGTCGAGTATAGGTGTATATTATTTTTTATGATTTGTTGCAAACATGTTCAGTTTGGTTGCTCCATGGGAGGCAACGGCTTTGTTCTTATAGGTATTATTTGCATTTGTCATTCAGTTGAACTTATACCACTTTCGATTCTTTTTGCTCTCATTTGAGAAATATTACTCAGAAATAATAATCGAAAGTAGTATTAGTGTAATTATATTTATATTAAATTGAATAAATGGGAAGGAAGAATCATAGTCAGCTGTCTGGCCATTCAGTTTTACAATGTTACTTCTTTTAGTGATATTGATTCGTATTGTCTGTAAGAAAAATATGCATCAAAAACCAAATAAATGGCATTTTGAATTATATGCGAGTATTTATTTAATCGAACCTGTAAATTTTGAAGAAATAAAGAAAAAAAAGAGACAGTTACTTTGAATTTGGCGGGCAAACGAATTGCGTTCATTTCCCTAGAAGAGAGGCAAAGAAGGCATAACATCTCTCGGATGATTTATTTACATTGAGTTGCGCATCTCTCCCTTGTCTCTGATACGTCAAATTTTTGGTGCGTCGTAATAATTACGAAAGATTAGTTTCGGTGTAACAAAAATTTAATTGTGTGTTTTAAAGATGGGAAGATACCAAGCCTCTAACAAGAGATGAATTAGAAGCGTTGTTACCAGGCGAATCTGAAGAAGAAAAGCTAGAAAGCGGAAGTGAATCTGAGGATTTGGAAGAGCCGTTTAGTGCATCACCTTCTGAATATGAACAGAGTTCTTTCAGAATCTGATTCAGACTCTTATGAACCGCCAAAGAAAACCAAGAAACGGCCATTTCGACAAAAGCATAGCCCCAAGATTCGAGAAAACGAAGAACTTGACGCACAAAACACTGATATGGGAAATAACGATACGCTCGGCAGCGAAGGAATGGATTTAGAGAATCTGACAAAGTCTAAAGAAGTCGTAGAGTTACGGACCGAAGATGAAAATAGTGGTATTGTCAGGCTTGGAACCGAGGAAATGAATCAAGAGGAGAATTCCACTGGAAGGTTTTCCAATCGACCTAAAGGTAAAGATGATCATCATTGGTCTTCTGTCCCTAAAATGTTAAAAAGAACTCCCCAACGTAATATTTTACATATTGTTCAGGGCCCACAAGGACCAACAAAAGATGCAGTATCACCACTAAATGTGTGCTTTCTGTTTTTTTGACGGAAGAATTGATTGATGAAATTGTCTTACACACCAACAGCCAGATATCTGTTAATTCGTTAAAGTACAAAGTAAGAAAAACTACAATTTCTTCAACAAATAAAAATTAAATTATGGCATTATTTGGCATTCTTATCTTTGCAGCTGCTCAACAAGACAACCATTTGAACACAGATGAAATGTTTGACGCAAATAAATCTGGATCTATATCAAAGCAGCTCGTAATTCCATGGATGAAAGAACGCCTGAAAGCCGAAAATATCGATACAGTTCCGGAAGCACCAAGGCTTGAAGAAGGTAGGCGTACTACTTGTCACTTCTGCCCAGCCAAAAAAAGGAGAATGACAACCACATTTTGTTCTCGGTGTTGCCAGCCATATGGCGGAGAACACAGGAGGCGTTGCTGTTATGTGTGTGTAGAAAAATAAGTAGTTATGTTTTTGTTTATCATTTTCTCATTTTAGAAATTTTAAACAGTCAATGCAATAAATATATATTTTTTAATAATTTTGAATATTTTTAAATCGTCGTAAAATGTACGAACGGTTAGTATTGGTGTAATGTTCTAGGGTTAATGAATTCAATTAGTGCAATAATACATGAAAAACCAAACGTCCGTACAACCCGTACAAAAACTTGTAAGTCATTGACCCTTTGGTGAAGATATTCTATGTTGAAGATGGTAATTAAAATACGACATTGGAAGATTTGGAAAACTGTCAGCTTACTTGCAACGTCAGAATGGTAGCTTTCGATCCAAAGAGTCAAAAATATTCAGCAAAAGTGATATTTCCGATTTTATTAATGAATCACCCGATGATATATCTGGAAGGAAAGTGGCTGGAAAGTGCCGTCATGAAGAATTAACGTATTCAAAAATTGAAGATAAGGGCAACTTACTAGTGATTAAAATTCCCTACACAAAAACCCATTCAAGTTGAACCTTTTTACAAGTATAAAAAAACATGGAAACTAGAAATCCAGTAGCGTGGCCAAATGATACAACATCAAATAAAATCTTGGCTCGATGCGAAATTAATAACGTTAAAGATGCTCATTCAAGTTTTTTAATGGGAGATAATAATAAAGAAAGAAGAGGCATCAGGTTGTCATCTACACCGAACCTTTCAGCATTGGCAATAAACTTAGAAAATGCAAACCATTGTATCATTAATATGAAAATTACAAATAATACCTTATTATGTACAGGGTGGCCCGTTTATTATGGGATGACAGCTAATCTCAGAATATACGGGCTGGGGTGTACCAAAAAAGTTTAATTCAAAAGCTGTTTAAATTTACTTTTTTGTTAAATATTATATTTTTATATATGGGAGTGTTTGTGTTCGTATTTTCGTGGACAAGTATCAACTTCTTTATTTTAAGCAGAATACCCTGTATATTAAGGCATTTATAAATTGCTCAGAAAATTCTAGATATATTTTATATATAATATCCTATACCTAAGTCTAACCGTTTTTGACATATTTTGAATTTTATGTCAAAAATGACGTTTGCAGGTCTAAATATAACTATCAACTTCTCCTATTGAAAGTCTTTATTATTTAATTGGAGTTGGTGTCCGTGTAGAAGGAGATCTACTTTAGTAGTCTGTGTTGGCATTTTTATAATAAATAAATACAGGGTGATCAAAAACTAACATTAAAAATTTAAATGAAAAAATCGTTGTCTTTTTTTCAAATGGAAATCCCCTATTTTTATAATTTTATCTTATTTAGCAATAAAAATAAAGGCGACTTTGTATAAGGTGGTCTAGTCGAAAATCATGTAGTTTTTTAAATATTGGCAATTATACATTTTTATATTGTAAAAATGCTATACGGCTTTTAAGTTTTGTTATTAGTTGGCCATGCCGGCGAGGTGTGGCGAAAAAAAAACAATCGAGCACTACAGCAATGACACTATTGCTTGTCGTGTTATTAACCTTTCGTTCTAGCAGATACAACAGTCTTTCTTTTACATCGTGCATGGTAACATATAGTGTTAAAATCCCCACCGCACAGGTAGCCTCCTATAATGTGTCTAGAAATGTAAAACGCTAGCCAATGGTAGTGTGCTTCTTTATGCTAAAATACGATATTTATAATTTGTAAATTATAACGTAATCAGATGCAGTGTATCCAAGAGATCAAAATGTTGCCACGTGCACATCAAACCTTCTAACACTCTAAAAATAGGAAGTTGATCCTTGTCCACGAAAATACGAACTCCCTGTATATATAAAAATATATTATTTTAAAAGTTTAAGTAAATCCAAACAACTTTTGTTTTAAACTTTTTTTGGTACACCCCGTAGATTCCGAGATAAGGTGTCATCCCATAATAAACCGCCCACGCTGTACATTAACAATCACGTTATTTGTTATTGTTTATGCTTTGTATCAAAATGTTTCCTGTATTATTATAATTTAATTTAATATTAATTGAGAGGCATTAAGGAGGCAAGAGCTTTTTCTCAGGTAAATACTTTCGCCACCCGCAACAGTGCGGAAAGTATTTGCATGCCAAAAAGTGCCTTTGTAGAAAAGGTATTTATAATTTGATTGGTGAAATTTTAAACGAGATATTCTAAAATCAAAATACATTATGTCAGAATTATCTACTAGCCTAGATAAGGTACAGCATGTGTTAATTTCCCTAAAGAAGCTGAAGCGGTGAGAGCAAAAAACCACTTACAAGCTAGACAATAGAATCATAGATATAGTACATCACAGATTTCTGAAGGCAGAACTCCAGCTACACAAGAACAAAAAATGTGCGCCGCGGACCTACGAAACGTCGTTTTTTTACATAAAAACTTAAACCCATAACGCAGAATATTTAAAAAAATTGGAAACTGGGATTTTATTGCAAACTGCGTGTCTGAAAACTGCCACTCTTCGGGTAACACATGATATGCATTTTAGGCAACTATGATTTAATGTGTAACAATTACACTTCTAGTAATGTCATTCTACTAGGTTTCAAATTTAATTCTGCAATTTAATTAACATTCTATCCTTTATTATTAAACTAATCCAACAGTTGATCTTCATAGACTGATACGATTATCCCGTTTGTATAATATGTAATTTTTATTTGAACGATCTTTTGTGGACCCTGTATATTCTTAAATTTAAAAATTGACCTTATAAAACGAAATGCTCTTATTGTGAACGGTATTCGTCGAATTAATATTTATGTCGTATGGTTTTTCAATTTGAATGGAAGTTAGGATCTTGTCTCATCCAGATGTATAACAAAAGGAAAAGGAATGTAGAATATCAGTGAATATAAAGGGTGTCTTAATATGTATTTCGAGATTTAAATTTAGCGCCATTTTCGAACTACCTAATCTAGAATTTTGACATGCCATCTAAGGCCTGTTCATTTGGTCTGCTCTCACTACTCTAAGCGGCTTGGAGCAGGTGATCGACGTTCATTTTTTGTTCGCTCTGCTCGAGATCAGTTAGCTCATGCTCTACTTGCACGTAGTCTGGAGGTGAAGCAGTTAGAGAAAAAGCAGAAAAATAACAGATAATCAACAAAAACCGCGGAATATAAAATAATAATATAACCCCACTTTTTAAATTTTGAAAGGCATCGTAGTCTTTTTTGAGAAAAATATATCTATATATAAAATATCCAATACACGTGCTGGCTTAAATTTGGGGTAACAATAAGCTAGGAAGTCGTCCGAGCAGGAAATATCTGCTTAGAGTGCAGAAAGAAGAGGCCTCATTTCGTGTTCTGCTCCAAGCTGATTTCGATTTTCCGAGCAGGTTGAGCAAAGCCAAATGAACAGGCCTCTAGACACCAGGCAAATTAATCATGTAGCATTTTGCAACGGAAGTATCTGTTAAAATTGTTAAAAAAAGTGTTCTATTGTAAAAATAATTCGTAAACTTCGTGGCTCTAATCATTATCAAGTAACAACGTAGTTTAATCAAGACATTCGAGGCGTTGGGTTAATTTTTTGATTCAAAGCTGCCAGTGCGCAATCGTAGTGCTCGTTCTAATGACATCTTGCTGAAAATCCAAGAAATTTGCTGTTCTCAGCAGCTACACATAACCAAAAGCTCATTGCAACTTATTTTAGATCTGTCTCTACACGTATACAAAATTCATTAACCCAAGAACTGAAACACGCAGACCATGGGCATCGACGTACGTTTGTTAATTGGGTCCTGGAGCACATTAGAGACAATGCATAATTATCTTTAATGAGGAGGTCCGCTTTCACCTCGGCAATTATGCTAATAAATAAAACTGTCGAATTTAGATTCAAAAACAACCAATCCATCCACAACGCCTAAATGTGGCGAACGCCATCGCTGCATGGTAATAAACTTTTTATGGTCCCAATTAGAGGATATGGATGTCTACAATATATTCTTCGAGTAAGATGGCACTACGTGCGACACGGCGGGAGAAACAATGGATTTATTGCGGACACGGTTTCCTGACCGTGTCATTTCTCAACATGGCGGACTTTGGGATTTTTTTCAACAAGGCCTACGAGAACAATTCGCAGACGATTGACGAGCTAAAAGGCAAGATCCACAAGTTATGAATGAGTCACAAATATACAAAAATTTGATTCAAAATTTTGCAAAGAAAATAGACGAGGGGACTTTGGGCTAACATTATTTTTAAGACATAGTTCCCATGTGTCCTCTTCATGTTCTTATAAATAATGCCATTCTTCAAAAATATATAGATTTTATTTAAAAACCAAAGTACCTATTGGGACACCCTATAGTGACTTACGTGTAAATTGATTATAGGATGCCTTAATGGAAATGATGATGAAAGCGAAAAATGCATTGTTAGTATAACTGTCAAATCTCTTTACTACTAAGATCAATTTAAAACAATCTGGTAATGACAACAAAGAAATTTTAGGGAAAATGCACTGAAAAATACAGACAAAACCTTGGGCATAATTTGAGGTGTTTTGTGAGGTAAGGAAATATGTAGAGGTTAGAAGCCACGAAGTGAGTCACAGAGCTTGTTCTTCTCCTTGTCTATTAACCCCCATGCAACGGGGTGTAATTGCATTGCTACGAGGCAAGTTGCCAGCACGCTCCCCTTGTGGCGCTTAGTTAGAGACATAATTTAACGTTGTTCCAGTGTGAGGAGACTATTTGGTGGGAACTTCCAGTAAGACGGGCCTGTGTCCCTGAAACCGACTTTTTCACAAATACAAGACAATGAACTACACGACTGAATTCTTATGCAAGGTCTCGCACACTGTAGGTATAAAACCACTTTCTGTCAGAGAATCCAACTTCCCGCAGGATATACCCCCGATTGCCCTCAGGCCACGCTGCCGCGTACGGAAATAAAACTTGGAATCCTAGTAGGAATCACTATCCACTACGCGGCCCACACCTTCCAGCCGACACGACTTTCCAGACTCCCCCCGAAGGACTAGAACATGTTTTCATAGCAAATTCTGTAATCCGTTTCCAACGTGTTCGTCCCTCGGCGGCAGGACCAGTCCACGGAGTTTTAATTGAAGACAATTGTCTTCACAGAGCTTTAATTGAAGATAGAGAAAGTAGTTAAACTATGAAGTGACATAACGCTAATGAATGACAACAGGCTGTTGGAATATATCTTAAAAGACCTCCAATACTAAACCTAAATATGTGTTAATTTTAGATGGTTAGCCCCTTATACCAAGGATTCAACGTTACCTTCTGACGAACAAAGCCAAACCTACCAATGAACGGGAAGACTTTACTTCGTTCAAATACAGTACAGTCCGTGAATTACATTTTACCAAACAACAAAATATTTTCAACACTAACTTACGGATTCAAAAATCGGCGACACTATAAGCGGGAGTTCGAAAATGTGAAAGGCTAAACGAGGAGCTGTGCCAACTGAATTTCCTTTACACGCAATGTAACATCAAATCAAAGGAACTAAACGCCCGATGAAAACACATTGTACTGCCAGTGCGACTGGTTTTTGTCTTTACATAAAAATACCGAATGAAGTGCGAAAAAGAACCCATTAGACGACTAGCAAGCTCTTTAAACAGAAAGTTCTTCAAAATTAAGCTAAACCAAAATGCTTGAATGCAAATTAATATGCAAAGGCCACCTTTCTATGGTGACGTCATACGGCAGCGCCGAGGCCTTGCTATCTCAGTGGTAACGTCCCTGTATGCATATATGGAAATGTGGCGGACAATCTTTTCTCAGACATTGAATCCAAACTGGAATCTTTGATAGACTTTCTAAATCGAGAGAAGTTTGAAAAATTGATATAGACAGATTTGTGATGAAGCTGTTATTACAGTAACAAATATTTTACTTATACCCATTTAGACATATCACGCAAAATTTACTCCATTAAATTATTTCTTGGAAAATACACCTCGAGGTGCTTTCAAAGAATTTTTGTCTCATGTAATTCTGCAAGTTTTATATATTTAAAAAAATGTTTACTACTTATGGTGAAATATATTCAATTCAGGTCATGACTTCTAAAAAATTACTCTATATTCTATTGCAGAGAAAATTGAAAAGTAAGCTTGGCAGTTTGATAAAACTACAATACAAGTTGTCCTAAGTGCTATTTTTATATTAGAACTAATTATTTTGGCAGTATCAATAGACGGTAGATAATACCAAGATTTCGATATGTGTATAAAACGTGGCTTCTACTTTATCAATTAAAATGTAAACTGTACCAAACTTATCCTCAATTATTTGATATAATATACCCCATTTACTAAATATAAAACTCTTAAGTTGTAAAAGTACAAACACGCATATCTGTAGCTGCTGGACTAAGTGTGTCCAAATTAAAAACTACGATGCAAATTAGGCAGAAGAAAGTTTAGTTAAAAACAGAAAAATGCACGAACATGGATATCGGGATCAAGATTGTCGGGTGTCTTTAAATGCGAGTTTAATCCTAATGAACTTATCTGTAAGCATTATTATTATAATCATATTGAACGAAATAACAATGATGGTAATAACACTGATATTGACGAAATATGAAATAAAGTGTTTTGCCAACAGAAATTGATGCATTCGTTTGTATTCATATGCCGTAACTGATTTAATGTATAATTAAAAATTAAAAACCAATATTGCGGCATAGATAGGATCCATTCTGCATTCGTTAGATAAGAAATGAAGATACAGATTAACAGCATTACAGTCATTAATTTGAGGAATTTTTTGCTCTGCAGTACGACCAGAAGTTCTACACCGAATTGAATTAAGAAGGTAATTTTCTTTTATTTTCACTGTGGTGGTGGTTATATTGCTGGTTGTTTTATTTGCGGTGTTAATTTTATTGAAGTTTTCTCTTCGAAAATTAGAGATCACAACGGGCATTTTTATATACAACTATTTTTGAAGTCAACTTATTCGAATGAGTATTACTACTCCCTTTTTATTCAAGCTCTCTCATTGGTATATAGCTTAAGAAAGCTGATAAATAGCATAAGAGCGCTTAAATTTATACCATTGAACACATATATTCTGCACTTTTTACACTACCTTATTAAGGACACAAATCTTATATTCTAAGAGCTTTTACTTTCCTCAAAAGAATAATAGCTCATTGATACACGGACAAATTTGTGTTCTACTTTAGTCAGCTTTTTTAAGGAATATTAAAGAGAAATGTCTCTTCTTGGATGTGAGATGTGATGTATCAATACAACTCTCCTCGACGCCGAAAACTACTCTGATAATCGTGAAAGAGCGCATGACATAATACAGTATGTTCCAAAAGTTGGAAAATGGTCAAATGCACCTGAACCATTTACATTATCTGGATAAAATTTCATATATGAAGATAATAAGATACGGCTGTATCTAGTGAATGTCGTCAAAAATGTGGCCAGATTTCCCATTTTTCAGTCAGCGCATCGAAAAAAGGAATAATATTAACTAAGTTAAAATAAATAATTGCCTTTTAGGCCACGAGCAATTTACCCTCGACACGCAGTTTATTTAAGGAATTTCAGCTTCGATAGAGCTACTAAATTTGTACACCCTGGGATCTGTATCCATTAAAGATTCAAGGCAGGCTTAAAAGGCAGTTATTTAGTACAGAAACATGAATTCGTCACAAGAATATAAACATAACATATATTCCTAAATTCTACGCGAAATTCTAGAGATATTCGTTTAAAAATGTCAAAACCCGAATAAATTATTTTCATGAAAAATTATTCATACAGTAATTATGTTTTTTAGGTCAATGAAAGAGAACCCTAATCTTAATGAGGCTTGGATATAGAGATCGTATAAGACCATTCCAGGAAATTGTGAATTTGTTTAATGATGAATTTCCAATCGGTAGGATGTTTGAAGAAAATGGCACTTGTGAGTACAGACTATGATCTGGTCGATCAAAAAGTGCAAAAATCCTCTATTCAAAATCCGCATACTACATTACGTAGGACTTTTTTGGGCACGTTCATCGGTGGACAGAATTCTGAATATCCAGCTACATATTTATGCTAAATGAGATTTTAAATAGATATAATGTAGATACTGGGCGGCTGAAAATCGACACTGGATGAGGGTAGTTCACACCCATCAATACCAGAAAAAGGTCAACGTTTGGGTCGGTATTTTTAGAAGTCACATTTTCATTGAAGGAAATTTAACTACCGATTAATTAATATTAGAATTCCCGAAATTCAAGATTCAATCGACTTTACTAATGTATGGTTTCAATAGGATGGCGCGCTTCCACCTCATGAGCGATAGAAGGGAGTACCTAAATACCACTTTTCCCAATAGGTGGATAAGCGGGAGAAGTTCCACTGCGTGGCCAGCGAGGTGTCCAACTTTATCGACTATTTTTTGGGATCAAACATTTTTGAAACCAAACCGTATTATAATCTTACCTATGTCAAGAAGTTCGAGGAAAGCATTGTGAGCATTTAATAAATTTTAGAGCAAATTGTTCCCATAAGTCGTTTTCATTATATTATTTACATAACTGGTCAAACTGATATGAACTGATGACATAATGGCATAAGGTTTTAGAGATGGTAATATACCACTAGCTGTAGTAGGTAGGTAATCTAGAATTGCACGTAGAATTCAAAAATAAAATAGAAACTGGTTGTTTATATTTTCTTTTCTGAATGCGATATCTGAAAAATGAGAAATATGGCAATACCGACGACGTCATTCCCACACACCAAATTTGATGGTTGATCATGCAAATGGTTCCAGAGATAGTTTACTGTTTCCAAACTTTTGGAGCACACTGTAGGTATACCTGATAATACTTTCATATATAAAAATATATATTTCGTTTAGCCCGTAAAATCCTTAAAAAACTAATGGTAAAAGCAAACTTAACCACCTCAGACAAATGAATAGTCAACGTACACTTGCCAACGTACATTATATATCCATTTTACACAGACTGTCCAAAATGAGACAACGAAACAGCAGTTACTGCGTTGGGAACACATTTAAATGTCATTAATCCTAACAATCACACTTAGTAGTCCAGATAAGATATTGAAAAATCTTTCAAGACTATATAAAATGCGAAACTGTGGCGCACTGGACAACACGACTTTAAATCGGCGGGGAGTCCCTGAAACAAAAAGGAAGCGGTTTACGTATTTTTCTACTTTCTATCGTCAGCTTAGAACAACTAAATTTTTAGAAAAATCCCTCATTAGGTAAATTGTATTGTATTGTTTCTAGAGCATTTCAGTACTTAGAGCAAATAGAAAACTAACTAATCGAAAGCAGCATGTAGAAGATGCAGCAAAAACATGAACAATTCATAGATGTATCTTCACGTTTTGTATACACTATAACGTCTTCTATCCTCTTATTAAATTTTGGTAACTGATTATTTTTAATAATAATTTCTAATTCATTAAATAACTTTCACTTTATTATGGTACACCTATATATCGTGATACCTTGTGAATATAAATAAACCTGACTAAATGAATATGATACCATAAGGAGGTAATTAAATGTGTACATTCTAGATTTAATTGGCAAATTATATATTACTTTAATTCACATAATATGTACTTAAAATATGTAACATTTATCTAATTTAGTAGTCTCTAATGCAATAGTAAAGAAACAGGTTAAGGCTTTTCTTAACATTTAAGAAAAGTTAGGCAAAGTTTGAAGAGACAAGAGGAGTGACCATCATGCTTTTAACCGGTTAACAACTTTGTAGCCAATTGATATTTTTTATAAAGAAAATTATACAAATCTTACAACTACAATCTTAAATACAGTAGAACCTCGATTAACTGAACCTATTATAGCAACGTTATAATTATGAAACTGCGTGATTCCCCGATTTTTCTCGATGCACAAACACAAACCGCCGAAAAGAAAACGGATCGTTATGTCATTAGAAGTAAAACTAAAAGCCGTACAAAGACTGGACGCAGGTGAACCAATAACAAATGTAGCGAGAAGTTGTGGTGTAGGTGAAGTATCTGTTAGTGCCTGGAAGAGAAACCGTTTCAAAATTGAGAAGTGGTGGTGAATAAAGCTTGGTCGACTCGAAGAAAATCGATAAAAGATGCTGAATATGAAGAAGTGAATGAGGTTTTAATGATGTGGTTTACAAAACAAAGATCCAAAGAAGTGCCAGTTTCGGGATCTATATTGCAACAAAAAACTTTATTAATTAGCAGATAATTCCCCAATAAGGATCTTTTTGCTGCAAGTGTTACACCGCTGGAAGAAAAGGTATGGTATTAGCCAGTTAAGGGTGTGTGGTGAGAAACTTTCTGCTAACGCTTCTGTGATACAATTTTAAGCAACACCTGAATCAGTTAATCGAAGAAAAGGTGAGTATCCCTTTTCATAAATTAAAAACTGCGATGAGACTGGCCTTAAATACAGGGTATTTCCAAAACCTGTGGTATAAAATTTTTTCGAATGTCGCTTCGTTTTCAAAATACAGGGTGTTGAAAAAATGTTTTTTCGTGTTTTCTTTTTATTAATAAATAATGAGAAGCGACATTTGAATAATATTTGCACACCTTAATAAAGGGTTTGGGCACTTTATTTTGTATTCATATTGAACTTCTCAATTAGTTCATTGGCGGAGATCCGGGTAACGACTACTAGAATTTCGCAAAAAGCAATAATACGAGCCTGCTAAACACTCAAAATTCTGATTTTATTCGATAAAAAAAAAATAAATTTTAAGCAAATTGTTTCTTGTATCTCTTACAGTTTTCGAGTAAAAAATAATTCTATTGTTCACGCCACAGGATTTTCTTTAAAAAATTATAACACCTAAAAATAATAATATAATAATGCACCTACATGTAATGTCAAATAAATTGCTGAAAGTGTCCTCCATGAGCCAGTAAACACCCATCTATTCGACGTTCTAAATTGTCTCTTACGCCTCGGAAAATCTCGGGACTGGCGTGAATCGTATTAAAACCCTTAATAATGCGCAGTTGAAATTCTTCTACAGTTTCAATAGGAGAAGTATATACAAGTTGTTTAAGGTGACCCCAGAAATAAAAAAAAGTTCAACGGCTTAGGGTCCGGTGAACGGGGTGGTCATCCTATCCAACGATCAGGATATTGGTGATTCAAATAATCTCTAACAACTGCTGCAAAGTGAGTGGGGGCACCGTCATGCATAAACCACATTAAAGTTCTTGTTCTTAACGGCACTTCTTCCATCAGTCCTGGCAATTCTTCTCTAAGAAAATTAAGGTAGACTTCACCAGTATGTCGCATCGGAAAAAAATGGTCTCCAATTAATCTATCGCCAATAATCCCTGCCCACATATTAACTGAAAATCTATGCTGGTGCATAGCATGAGGATTAATTTCAGCCCAAATATGGTTATTATGAAAATTCATAATGCTGTCTCTCGAAAAATTTGCTTCATCTGTAAATACGATTTTTTTTTGAAAAATGTTGGATTCTTAATGACTTTTCTTGAAACCAGTCACAAAAATCAACTCTAGTTCCTAGTTGGAAAGTCTAAAGGCAACAAAGCTTGCACTCTTTGTATGTGATAGGGATAAAGAGAATAGTCCTTCAAGATACTTTTGTCTCACATGCAACTCGTTTCCTATTTTCCTCGTACTTGTGCCTGGAGATTCTTCCATCATATTTAAAACGTCTTCCTCAAGTTCCGAGGTTCTTACTGTAAATTGTGGACCGCCTAACTTGTTTTTTTTGTAAAACTACCTGTTTCTCTAATCTGAGATGCAAGTTTGTAAATGTTTTTGAGCATGGTACTCGTCTATTAGGAAAACGTTCTGCATACAAACGCCTTGCCTCCAATGCATTTCCGTTTGCTAAGCCTTACATAAAATGAATTTGATTTCTTGATTGGTAAACTCAGCCATTAAGAAAAGTATTACATTTAAAATTAAGTACACTTAAATTGAAAATAACACACGAGGATACATGACACTTGACTTGACAGAAAATAAATAAATGTGATTTCCACGGAAACACGCAAAGCCTACTCGTCTATTTAAACAACAAAATGGTGAGATTCTTGTGACGTGAACAAGAAAATTATTTTTTACTCGAAAACTGTAAGAGATACGAGAAAAATGCTAGAAACTTAATTTGCTTAAAATTTACTTTTTTATCAAATAACATAAGAATTTTTAGTGTTTAACAGGCCCGTATTATTGCTTTTTGTGAAATTCTAGTAGTCGTTACCAGGATCTCCGCCAACGAACCAATTCAGAAGTTCAACATGAACACAAAATAAAGTGCTCAAACCCTTTATTAAGGTGTGCAAATATTATTCGAATGTCGCTTCTCATTATTTATTAATAAAAGAAAACACCAAAAAAATTTTTTTTCAACACCGAAGCGACATTCGAAAAAACTTTATACCACATTTTCGTCTTAAAATTAGGAGTCACCAGTTTTTTTTTACCGAGGAACACCCTGTATAAAATGCTTCCGTCAAACACACTCGTATCTCCCGGGGAAAATTCAGCCCTTGGACACAAACGTCGCAAAGATAAACTAACCGTAATGGCATGTGCAAACGCGTCTGGGAACCACGAAACCCCCTTCCTTAATGGCTATTAGAAAGTCGGCTCATCCCAGAGCAACTATACCACCCAATGCTTTACCTGTTCATTATATACGCATCAAAAACTGCCTGGATCTATTCCACTCTATTTACAACGTGGTTTTATGAGTTCCAGCGATAACGTGGCTCTCCACGTAAGCTTCCAATAAAAGCAATTTTACTGGTAGATAACGCCCCATCACACTCTTCCAAAGACGAACTTCGTAGAGATGAAATTTTTGCCTTCAATCGTTACAAATGTGTTACAATCAATGGACCAGTGGAGATTCTAGAGAATATTAAAAGAAACTTGAACATAAGTTGATTAAGGAAAATAACCGTAAGACACTATTTTTTTTAGTGAGGCTTGGGGTTCCGTGCAGGAATTTGCAATTAAAAAATCTTGGTCGAGAATACTTTTATCTGACTATACTAGTGGCGATTCAGAAAGGGGTAATCGGCCCCTAATTGAATTATTGAACAGAGATAAGACTGTAAATAACATTTGGTGGAAAAAAAATGTTGGACTTAATATGGCAACTGGAAGGCTGCGAAAATGTCACGAGAGATCATCGACGTTCAACAGGTGGTTGAAGAAGAAGACACAGAAGTTTGCTAGAAGCACCAAAATGGTTTTGCAGCATTGGAGAAAGCATTAACGTATGCTAAGCAGCCGGAAAAAGACAAATCGGGATGAAACAAACTAAAATGCAAAATTTTTAAACATAATAAATTAGGGATAATCGAATTAAGTCCGTCTTAGCTCGAATAATCAAGGTTCTACCGTAGATATTCTTTTAATGCATTATTTCTCCAATCCACTTGCGCCTGTCTGGTTATTTACCGCAAATCTATTATATTTTACTTTGTTGGAAGATTTTAACTTCATTTGGATATTGCCATAAAACTATTAGTTGCCTACTTCCGACTTCGTATTTATTAATTTCTAAAAGTTCATTTTTGTGAAAGAAAACAGAATTATAATAATATTAATAACAATAATAATAATAAAAATTTGTCTTAATGAGCCGGGATTACCACCGAAAACATACCAATAAAAAGAGGTATATTTCAAGGAGACACCCTCAGCCTGCTATGGTTCTGTATTGCGATGAACCCTCTATCCCACCAGCTGAATTCTACTTCCTATGGAAACAATATCAAAAACCACAACGAGGCAGGAGAGAAAGTCAATCATTTGCTATATATCGAGGACCTAAAACTTATGGGAGCTATCAAAAATCAGCTAGAGCAACTGTTGAAGATTGTAGAACACTTCCCCATGGATATTGGAATGCGATTTGGACTGGAAAAGTGCCGTACAGTGAACATCGTACGAGGTAAAGTAGGTCCAGGTCACTTTGAACTTAGGGACGGCCAGAACATCGAGGCAATGAAGGGAGACGAATTTTACAAGTACCTCGGAATGAAACCAGCAATGCGCATATCACATGGCGCAATGAAGGCTGAATTAACAGAAGAATTTACTAGAAGGAGAAAACTTTTGGCAAAAATTCAACTTAACAGCAAAAATCTCTGCAAGGCTATCAATACTTATGCCGTCCCAGTTCTTGGATACCCGTTTGAATTGGTAGTATGAACCGGCACTGACATTGAAAATATCCAGCGGAAAACAAGAACCTTACTTACAAGAGCACACAAACACCATCCGAGAGCGCAGTGGAGCGAACAACCTTGCCAAGACATCTAGGTGGAAGAGGTCTAGCGGATCTACGTAAACAATTGGATCGGCAAATAAATAATTTGCGCAATTATTTTCACGGGAAAGAGAACTTCTCAGAAGTTCATAGGACAGATTGTAACGCAGACGACTCTACACCACTGCTTTTAAAAGAACGCCAGGTTCAAGACCGCCATCATACCGACCTTGAGAAAATACGAGTGTGGAAGGAAAAGCCCTTACATGGGAGACATGCGAATGAGGCTACCCAGGATCACCTCGACAATACAGCGTCGAACTATTAGTTAGTTTCAGGACAAATGTTCCCCGAAACCGAGAGCTTTCTGCTGGCTATTCAAGATCAAGTGATTCCCACCAGAAACTAGCACATAATTGGAGATGCTTCGGTGGCGGATGATTGATGTCGATACGGCTGTCAAACCACTGAGACCATCCAGCATATTACAGGAGGATGCCAAACGTTCGCAGCAACAGAATAAAAAGTCAGACACGATGCAGTTGCGAAGATAATTCATCCGGAACTAGCAGACAAGCTCTTGCTGCTGCGAATCTGTTTTAGAAAATAACAACCATAAGATCTACTGGGACCGCACTGTGCTTACTGACCAGACGGCGACCCACAATAGACCGAACATCATTATCGTAGATAATCGGGCCAAGGAAGCCACGCTGATCGACATCGCCATACTCAACAACAACAATTTGCAGGTCAAGCACGTCGAAAAGGTCACCAAATATCGAGATTTACAAGAGAAAATCCGGCAACAATGGGGAATGGAGAGAGTAAGAACGCTGCCAAACATTGTGTCATCAACAGGACGCATCCCAAAGAACCTGTTAATAAACATCAAGGAACTCGGATTAAGCAAACATCTCTTCAAATTGATGCACAAAGCAGTACTTCTCGCAACAGCCCGTATCGTTCGAAAATTTGTATGAAATCCGTAGATGCCACCAAGAACCCGGTAACATGGAAAGGGTTAGTTTGGGTTAGAGAGAGCTTAATCCTTTTGATAACCGGGATAAATGATTTTTCCCGTTAGAGGGAGTGCGAATGCCGTAAGGCTCAATAATAATAATAATAATAATAATAATAATAATAATAATAATAACGTTAATGTCAATTATAAGAAAAAATAAACTTGACTTTAAAAAACAAAAGGCACTAAACCAAATATAAACCTATCTAAACAGACACAAAATATAAGTATTAAGACACATATTCTCTATTATAATGAACATATATATTATAAATGACAAATCTATTTTATTTACTATTTTACTATTATAATATTTGGTAAACCAGGTACGTATATAAATAGTTTGTCAGCGAACAAAACGAGCCACTATTCCCTGATGTTTTCGAGAGGCGGAGCAGTATCACTCACCACATCACCATCACTAGTATCAGTATCAATACTTTACTCTTCCTCGGTACAAATCCAGGCACACTGCTAAATTTAACTTGAAATACACTAGTGTTCCTGCATGTAACGTTGTAAGTCTGTTTCTAAGCTTTCTATGCAACATTCCTCAAGCCCTTCACTGGATGCTGCTGATGTTAGCATGGAAAGTAACTTAATTACTGCAAAATAAGCCAACCAACTACTCCACCAGATCACAGGTAATGTTTGGCATTCTTAGCAGCAGCAGCCCATGCAATAAGCTTATTAAAAGTGCGAACTTGACTGCGAGAATGTGCTACTTCATCAATACTAGCTGGTGCATGTTCTTCAAGACGAAATTGGCAGATTCGAGTTCATCAGTATATAGACTCGAAGATATCAATTCTTCAAAGGTACTTTTAAATTTGCATAATGTTTGTCGAACATCAGACACTGCAACATTTCTATTATACATAAATGTTAGTAGATTGACAACAGGTAACAACAAATGCACGTATTTGGTATTACGGTCTCAAGTTTTTGATATGAGCTGGCGCCATGGATATCAACTCAGGACATATTATCCATCTCGAAAAACTGTTTGTTTCCCTCTTTCAATACCCTTTACTGAGCTGCCCTATCTTGTCGCTACAGGCAACTTAAGTGTTGGCGGTTTAGCTTAGACTGAACCATTTTGCTCTCTAAAAATAGCAGCAAAAGATGTTTTAATTTAAAAAATGTCACGATCACATATAATGTGATCATTAAATAACTTTTTTCTGACTATAAATCCTTCATAAGCAAATTTAAAATGTGAGCCCCACAGCCATAAGTTTGAAGGGTGTCATGTAAATTTTTCAAAATCCTCCAAGCAGCTTGGATGTTTAGTACATTATCAACTAGTGCTACACTTTTGTTCCTTCAAATTTTTATATTACTCCATCAATTTCTTGTGCAATATAGCCAGCCTCCTGTATGATGAGCGGACTTTAAAGTCATGTAAGAAATTCCAATTACTTGTGTGGTCCATATAGTTTATAATTCCCTCGGTGATCGCAGTGATTTCAACATTTTCTTTGACTTTTAGATTTGCATTATTATATGCTGCTTCAAGAAATGTAGTTGGTAGCTTTCGCCTAGGGACCATAAATATAGGGACAAGTTTCGTGAAAAAAGTTGACCATTTGTAAATTTGGACATGAAAAGTACATGGTTTGATGGGTAAAATGCTTCTAGAAATGGTCTGCATAACTTTTCCTGTTCCAGATAACAGATATGAGACAATCTGCAGCTTTGAGAAGGTTCAGATATTTCACTACAATTTAATTAGTAGTCTATCTTTTTTCTATTTTAATGCCCCTGCTTTTTTATTGGCGGTAAAAATGTTCTTATCATTTGATGAAGAAGAATCTGTAACTGTGGCTTCTCCTTTTTGGTTAGAACTATTATAAAATAATTTTAGAGATTTTATAATATAGAATATCTCAGAAAAAGTCCATTTGATCCACTTCCTAGCTTGTGTCTACTAAATAAAACACATTGACTTAGCGGAACTAATTAATGCTATACATAATCACTAGACAAAAAGTATTACTTACATATTTCTTCTTAATCGTCCCTGGAACATCTTGGCAT
>MU184102.1:108378-160052 GCA_016904865.1 Pissodes strobi | reverse complement strand
TATTACTTACATATTTCTTCTTAATCGTCCCTGGAACATCTTGGCATATCAGCTATTTTGAGGTTTAGAACCTTCAAGAAAATGCATTACAACTCAGTTTTATTCATCTACAGTTTGAAATATAATTTTTGCACTCGACGCGCATTTCGCTAGCCATCATTTAATCATCTCCTGATGATGCTAACATGGTTAGCGAAACGTGCATCGACTGCAAAAATTCTGATTCGGTATTGTGGATAAAACTGAGTTGTAGTTTTGCATTTCAGCACCATATGCCTTTTCAACACGTCAGCATGAGTATTTTACACTTGCCCACAACATTTACATTTTCCCTTTATTTTAGTGTCCCTTTTTATCTCTTTTTACCGGTATGCGAAATTCGCATATCCTAAATCATAGGTAATAATTAAGTCATTTCTAGAAAAACACTTGGGCTGTATCATGCTTATTTCAATTTGGCAGAATATTTGACCGCGGTTAAACTGATCGATCGAATGACCGAGACAGAGTACAATAAATACCGAGACACAAATCTACTCATCATTGAATACGATTGTGTCATCTCTTCTTTTACAGCTTTCGTTTTTCGCCAGATAAAGAATACTACAATTAGATGCATTATTTTACTTATTTGCCTTTGCAGTTACCTCTGCTATGATCTGTAATCCTCAACAATCTCAGGTATGCCTCCTATATTATTCAGCATCTGCAGCTCCGCGAAGTCGAGAGATCCAAGACCTTCTTTAAGCTGTTCATCTGTTAAGAACTCACTATCTAACTGTCTACTAATATCTTGGCTTGCTGAAAAATCTAAATAAATAAACAAGTATTAGTAGTTTTTAATCACATAGGTAGTATATGTCAAATATATTTGAGATATTATACCACATATAATACATCTAATGATATATAACATTCTAAAAATGTTATATCGACATCTTTAATCTTATTGGCGGAGGCCACATATAGCCTAGCATAAATAATTATCAGCCAGCCAAATTATCACATAAACCTGCATTAAATCCAGATGATACCGAATGATATTTGTATTGTTGCGTTATATTGCAAATTTCATGCCATGTAATTTTCTTTGTTAAATCGATTCGAATGGTTGATTTTCAAAATAAGTGTTCGTAACAGCCTCCACAACACATGACCGACATGCCCCATCTATAGAGTAAGAAAAGTTAATAACATATCCAAAAACCATTAAACAGCGTTTAGCCACGTTCAATTATACACAATTTACCCGGCACCATTCAGAAAATTTATTCAGGTCAGACTCTAGTTGCCAACAGTGTTCGGAATTGTCAATCTTTAAGAATAAGCTTAAGATCATCCGCGAAGAGAAGGAAGTTGCTGTGATAAAAACATTCAGGAACATGCTATAGGAGGCCCAGGTGAGATTAATAGGGAACCCCTGACTTCACTTGATTCTCATTGGAATTGTATTTCTGAACTCTGACCAACCGAATGCGTCCCCTTTCGTAATTCTGCAACCACTAACAAGCTTTTTTTTATGGCAGTGGCACACACACAAAAAGGAGATCCTATGGCGCTCGACGAGCAGTGTGTGTGTGTGTGTGTGGGAAGATGTTAATTGACCCGGTTCTTGAATAGTTGTAGGTTGTAATTAGGGGGAAAGAGATGTTCTGGGAGTGAGTTCCACAGTGATGCAGTGCGCCAGACAAAGGAGTTCTTGTAAAGCGATGTTCTAGGTGTTTCCAGTTGTACGACGAACTGGTGCGCTCTTGCCATCTGTCCTGGGAAGATCTGCCGTGAAAGTATCTGTAAAACAGAGACATCTCGACCACATGTCTGCGGTGTTCCAGACTATCCAGATTCCGAGTCGCCGACAAGACGCACAGCTCTCTTCTGAATGAAATCCAGCAGCTTTAGGGTGTGCTTTGGTGCGGCACCACAGATGTGTGAGTAATATCCTAAGCACGGTCTTATTTGCGCTTTGTACTTTGTAGAGCAAGAGCAGCTGCTGTGGTGTATACAGTTTTTTCGTGCGAAATAGCGCACCAAGCTTCTGGGAGGCTGATTTTGCGATGTTAGCAAGGTGGTCATGCCAGGACATATTACTGTTGACGAGACACCCAGCAGTCCGATTGACGAGGATGAAGGAATGGTCGTGCTGCCGTAATGATGTCAGGGCCCGCCGTATTGGCCCTCTTGGTAAACGTGACTCCTTGGGTCTTTGCTGCATTGAACTGGACCAAATTTTTGTCGCCCCAAGTTTGACCTTTCTCTAGGTCTTGATTAATTGCTGTAATCTGCTCCTGTCTGCGATGATGTCTCAGTCGCTGGTAAAGGTTTTTCTGATCTAAATTGGGGACAAGTGTACTGTCATCTGCAAAACTGTAAACAGGATTATTCGTTTCGGTCAGCAGGTCATTAATATAGATGAGGAACAGACTTGGTGAAAGTATTGCGCCCTGAGGAACGCCCGCGTTAATGGTGAATGTGTCTGAGATGTGTCCATCAACTGCAACGTGCAGAGATCGGTTCTTAAGAAAACAAAAACTGACAAGCCAGCTGCAGAGAGAGGTTGGCAGTCCAAAGGACGGCAGTTTGTTGACCAGTCCGTCATGCCAAACTCTGTCGAATGCCTTCGAAATATCCAACACAATCGCTCGAGACCCTCCGTAGTTCTCAATTGCCCTACTTCATAGATGAGTGGCATAGGCCAATATATCTCCTGTCGATCTTTCTTTGCGAAAGCCGTGTTGATTATCGCTAATTATTCTGTTGTTCTCGAGGTACTTGAGTAGTTGCTGATTGACTACACGTTCCATGACTGGAGATTATTGGAAGAAAGGCAATTGGGCGATAGTTTGAGGGCGTGGTTTTCTTGCCTTTTTTTGGAACAGGTTGCACTCAAGCGACTTTCCAAGAAGATGGGTAAATCCCTTTTCCGTAAGACAGAGAAAAGAGCCTGGAAAAACGGGTGTTAGTTCGTTGGCGCAGTTCTTTAACACGATTACAGGTATTCCGTCCGGTCCTGATGCCTTTTGCGTATCTAGTTCTTTAGGGATTTTACGAATATCACGGTGATGAAACTTCTGCCATGGTAGTGTTGATGTTCGATATGGTGGGGAGAGTCTTGCCTTGGGGGACGTCTAAGATAGAGTGCGATGGAAACCTTTTGGCGAGCATGTTTGCTTTTTCCTTGGCTGTAGTCGCCGTGACGCCACGTTCGTCTGTCAAAGGTGGGAGAGACGTTTTTGCAAAGTTATTACTTACTACCTTTGCTACCGACCAGAAATTCCTGGAGCCACTGGGGCATTGCAAAAGTTTATTCGTGATCCTTTGATTGTGTTTGTCCTTAGTTTCGTCGAGCACACGTTTGCATTCGTTTCTCGCTTCGACAAAATAATTGCGATTTTAAGCGATCTGATTTTGCTGCCAGTACTTGTAGGCTTGCTGTTTCCTACCTACAGCTCTTTCACATTTTCTGTCGAACCACGGCTTTCCTTTTGACGGTAACTTAATGAAATTTGGGATGTATGCTTCCATATGCTTCCACTCCTGAGATTATTTGCGTAATCTCTGCGCAGCAGACTGATGACGGGTCGTTAGTGCCAAAGCAGACCTCGAGCCAAGGAAAATCTAGGTAGAACTCCCTTAGATCGTGCCAGTTTGCAGAATTGTAATGCCAGATTTTGCGAGGCAATGGTGGATTCTTCTGTAGGAGTGGCAATTCACAAACCGTTGTAATAAGTTTGTGGTCGGAAGTACCTAATGGCGGACCAATTGTAATTGTGTACTGGTCAGGACTGGTGGTTAGAAAAAGATCCAGGAGAGCGGCGAATTCGCCCCTCTCTGAGATTCGAGTTGGTTCGTCTACAAGTTGAGTAAGCCCGCAGCTGATGGCAAATGCTTCAGCTTCTTTACCTTCGTTGTCGGTCTTGTTGTGATTTTTGAGCCAGTTGATGTTGAAGAAGTCTCCATGAACGATTATTTCTGAATTGGGTTGATCGACCTGTATTGAGTCAAAAGTGGTAGCTAGGGTTGTAAAAAAGCTTTGGTAGGCTCTACCAATCTCAAGCTTGTGCACCAAAACCCAATGGTTTATTAGGTCAAAAGCTTTGGAAAGTCGGTATATATAAACTGTACTTGACTACCACTTTCGAATTTCGTTAGCGAAAAGCTACTATACACAAGCAGATTAAGTTCGGTGGATAAGCGAGCTCGGAACTCAAATTGCTGGACGATAAGACTGTTGAAAAACCATTTGAACACTTTCTCAAATCTAACGATTTCATTTTGTACAATTTTAACATTCCACTCCACTGTGCTCATATTCCAAAAAAACCTTAAAAACCTCGGCGATACTACTAAGGCCATCTCTTGTTACAACGTTTATCCAACTCATCTGGTACCCGGCGCTCAACCTACACCGAGTCGACCAATCACAGCGCTAGCCTACAGGATAGCCACTTCACCCAACCTAAAATTCCTAGCTATAATTCTAGGGGTCCCTAAAATTCCGATCTTTAATAATCGAATTTTATGAAAACTAGCCAGCAGATTTCGACCAGGTTTGTGTTAAAATCTATAATATTAATTTAGATAACCGGTCATGCTAAGTTTTTACACAATATCTCTATATTACATTACTTGCCCGTTCTATTTCTGGAGCACAAAGCCTGGCCATGCCAGGCAGTTTTCACGTCTTGAGACCCCCTAATCTTTCAAGATATCTACTCAAGTGACATTGTGGTATCCAGCCATTTGCGACATCCCGTCGTAGCCATCTCAAGCCTACAAGTAAAGGTATTTATCGGCACCCTGCCTGCCATTATTCTCTCAGTAAGTACGACGCTGTACTAGCGTCCCCATGGCAATCGCCCATGGGGGTTCTCACGATCGAGTCTTGTGTCAAGTCCCACTCGATGTTTACAGTTACTCTCTCACAAGTAAGACGCTGTACCATCGCTGTACAAGCGTCCTCATTGGTCTTGTCCATGTATGTTCAATATTCGCTATGCTTTATCAGCGCATACTATTGGTTTGTTATACTCTGGCCTTATTCAAATATAAGGATTACCCGGCACTTAGTCTGCCAATATTCAACATGCTGTATCAGAGTATACTATTGTTTTCTTTTACTCTGGCCTTATTCTAATATAAGGATTACCCGGCATCTCCCCTACATGAATTTCAGCTTACCTATGCTACCTGCATAGCATGTTATGCGTGTACCAAAAAATCGCATTTCACAAAGGCATTCATGTCACGCTATTATGCAATAACTGCCTACTGTATCAACCCCTACATTCAAGTCATTCTTATTTGCAAGAAATTGAACTACATTGTATACAGAAGCTAGCAAGAGACTTAGTAAGTGTTTTTAAGCGACTCCCATGTGCTGGAAGATAAACTGCTGAACGATTGAAATTTGCTCGTTAATTGGTGAATATAGTCTAGGTACATAGTAGCTTATTCTGCAAGGTCGATGCCTAGTATCGACTGACATTGTCCATATCGTAGCAATGACTACGTATAATAATTCAATGTTTATATTTTGTTTATTTATGAGCTTTCAGTTGTTTTCAGGTAAAATAACTTATTAAAATATTCATATAATGCTAAAAGGTTTTTGTTTTATTTACAAAATCACTTTAGAACCAGCCCCTATGGTAAATTTTAGTGCCTAAGAGCTCTCTCAATCTGAAACAAAAACCATTGCTCGCATTAGAATCAGATGATCAGAGAAACCGCTCAAAGAGTTTAGGGATGGTACTGAGAATACTTATAGGTCTATAATTGTCAACAAATGACCGGTTCCCAGATTTAAAAATAGGTGTTATAAAACTAGTATTCCATACTAGGGGATTCCCTAAAGATGAACCAGTAGGGCCTAGCCAAAATAAAACTGAAGTGCTGCAATAAATAAGAGAGAACCCCATCAGACCGTAGGCCATTATTAACATCAAGACTGGTGCATCTCCAAAGAAAGCAAATTATCATTGTTACCAGGCAATATGATAATTGTAGATTTGCGTTTAGAATGGGCAAAATTTCAGAATTTATAAATAAAGGAAATTTTTTACAAAATAATATTTTAATTATCTGCAAGAAAGCTTTACTGTTCCTATAGATACAGTTATGAATGTTTTATTCCAAAAGTCAGCATAATTTTACAGTAAAGCGAGGATTCATTTTTAAGTTTTATTCTCAATGTGTTACACATGTGTTTAACATGTTTTTTTTTTAGATATTTTCTAAAATAAGTCAAAAAGAAATATATCCAAGTGACCGTAAAAACGGAGTCCAAACATTTCAATAAGGTCAAGAAAGGCATAAGTTAATACAAATGACAACCGTAAATATCAGGTTATGACTCAAAATCGAGCTTGAAAAACTATGTAGTTCAACACGCAGAATTCCTTTCAATTGAATTAAAATATGAGTAAATGTGTTAGCAGATGTACAACTAAAGGTAACTAATAGAAACGATTTTCTATCTCGCATAATTATGCTTAATTATTATCTATTAATGCGACAAAAAATATTTTATAGCATCTTTTTAGATGCGATCTTGGTAGTTGATCAAAAGCCACTGCTTTTGTATTGTACTATCTCCTCCAATCAGGTCTACAAGTTTTGATCGGGACTGTTAATACCTTGGACGGCTGGTGAATGAGTTTATGAAGAGACACATTTAAAGTTTGATTAATCGAATCCAAATGGATTTTCCACAACATTTGTAAAATGTTACCAAAATGCTACCATCTCGCGAATAAATCTTACCTGTCAAAATTATTTCAGGCAAACTAGTAGGAGTATTTGGTGACGTATTCTGCAGGCCCGGCGAGGGGGAGGGGTACACGAGTTGCTGGGACGGTGAAGTGCTGTAGTATCCTGCGTCTGTCGACACTTCGGGCATGTTCTGAGGGTGGGACTGCGACATCTGGGGGCTATTAGACGATTGGTCGGCGTAGGACATCTGGCTAATGGGGGGATCCGACTAAAGGAAAATTCGGTGTAATGTGGATAATTAACAGCACCAGATTGCTTTTTTGGAATACTGACTCTACTCTTGGAACGTTACTAATGTATGCTGAGAAATAATGAAAGTGCCGTAATGTTCAACGTATAAATAACTAACTTAAATGAATATTAACAACTGATAAAAATAAATCTTCATATCTCTCAAGTCACATCGACAGTGAGACTAGAAATATTTTCATCAGATTTTATATATGCTAAATGAGAGCAACTTGTGATTTTTGAAATGTAGTATTTATCCATAACATCAAACAAAGCACATGCTCCAATATTGCCGTGCAACAATACAGTTAAGCGGCATGCCAAATAAGTTAGTTGAGCTGCTGAATGAAACTCTAAGAGAACAGTAAACAAAAACGGAAGCTAATATAATATTAAGAATATAGCAACTTCATCGAAAGCTGTGTATTAAATGTACTTTTTTGTACAGGTTTCTGAACACAAGGTTGTTATTATTATTATTTTTTTCAAATAGTGCTTTAATTTTGCAGTACATCGTACTTCCCGATTCTCGTTAGGCACTGGATTGGAATAAATCGATCAGGGGTTTCAATATATGAGGCATTCCATGCGAAGTCATATATTTTTGTTTTTGCCTTGACTTGGTAATATAGGTACTATTCTCCACTTTTATGTTCTAGGGTTATAAGCACCTCAAATTTAATTTGAGATGCCGAAACAGCCATCGCAAGTAGTGACTTTAAAATCGGAAAACCGCCTTTTGGTTAATGTATCATTTTAATATTTTATTCTCATGTGCCTATTAAATGTAAAAAACAAAGTGCATCAACAAAACGTCTGTATTAAATAACCCAATATATAGAAACATCCCAGCTTGCATTAATTGGGGGTAAAACATTTCTATTTTTAGGATTATTTGGTATGGTAGGAGGAGGCTGAAGCTAAGTTTGCGACCTCGAAAGCCCTGGGGAGAAATTTTGATAAGACGAAAAACCTCGAAAGTTTAACGTTTTTTTCGTTTATTACTCAAAAACTGCACAACCTACAGAAAATGTAATTCTTACCAAAGTTAATGTAGACAAAATTCCCTACAAAATCCACTGGTCAAACTTAATTTTATACCGCCTTAATCCTTTCCCACAGGTCTCTGAATTTCGATGAAATTTTTCAAAAAATCTTAAAATGCAGGTTTTTGCTCATTTTGACTTCTATATGATCGTTTATGGTGCCTATTCTATTTTTTTATGATTAGTAACCATTACTTATGCTGTACAAGTAGTTTTATTTACAAGAGACGTAATTAGCATGAAGAATAATATAGGTATATACCTACCTAAGTAATAATAATAAAATAGTATGTATTTCTACGTAATTCTCATTACTCTAATTCATTTTGAAGGCCTAGGCTGAGGCTCCTCGTCCTCCAAAAATTCGTCTTCCACCTCTTCAGCTTCTGTATTTTCTTCTTCCTCTTCTAATCATTCCTCGTTCTCCACATATCCCGCTTCAGTGACGTCCTCCTCGATTTCAATGGGTGGGGCATTGGAGCAAGAAGTGCCCGAACAACTTTTTACAGACTGTGGTTCACATCAGACCAGATTTTCGTCAGGTGCGCGCACTGGTACACCCTTTATTGCAGCTGCAAAATACCAATTGTAGCAATGGCTGGGGTGCCGGTTCCTTTTTCATTTGAATGAAGATGAGACCGAGTCTGTCTCGTTTCCACCATATTAATCCTTCCCCACAGGTCTTTGAAGTTTGATAAGAAGAAATTAAAAACTGCTATTCACTGCTACGCTGCTAATAGCGCCAATATCACAGGTACCGACTAACTTCGGTTTCACAGAATTCTATAAGCATAGCGCGACCTCGAAATAGTCCATAGACCATAAGGCACGATTCGGCATGCTACGCCTGTTTATCTTATGATTCGAAACGACTTTCGACCGTATGGCTGTATGCTCTTTCGTCTATAAGGCGTGATGTCCATTGCAGCCAACGTTAATCTTACGGTGTTTTCCGATTACCGACTTTGTAGATAGTATGGCTCTATCTGCATGAAAAACTTCACATGTCAAGAGGTAATACGGATCACAAGTAATAGTCGTGTTCGTCGTTCCAAAATAAATACGTCAGACGTTATCATGTTTGATGGAAGAACACTTCCTGTTGTGTCCCAAGAGAAGTTCTTGGGTTATGAATCTAACAAGAGCAGTCTAAATCAAATGGTAAAAACATGTTTCGAAAAACGCTCAATGCAAGTGTTAGAGGCAGCAGAGGATGCCGATGTACTTATTGCACGCAGCTCTTTCACAGTCGACCAGTTTTGATACTGTTGTTTTTGTTGGTAAGTGAGGATCTTGATGTACTCATTGTGCTGTCAGGGTTTATAACTCCAACAAAAATAATGTATATCTGTTCAAACCAGGAAGAAGTGCTAAACCTGATACATATTTCTCTACCGCATTGTATCAGTATGATCCGAAGTACCTGCTTTTTGTCCTGCATTTTCTGGTTGTGACACGTCGTCTCCCTTTGGCCACGGCAAAACAAAACTATGTGCCGTTAATGAAAAAACCCCTGCCCTGAAAGAAGCCGCTTGTTTGCCTCAGCAGCCCAACTTAGCAGAGCAGGGGAGAAGGTACTGATGGCCCTGTTGGCGGTGGAGCGACAACAGTTCAAGGAATTGATGACTTAAGGTACCACCTCTTCGTCCAGATGTCCACAAAGATCAGGTTCAGTTTGCCTAGATTACTACCAACACTTGATGCAGCTGACCATCACAGCTTTAGAACATTTTTTCATCAAGTACAGTGCTGGCTGGAAACAGCTTAGGCTCGCTAAAAAATGAAAAAAGGAACTAGCACCCAAGCAATTGCAAAGAAAGGGTGCACCAGTGCGTGTACCTGCCGAAAATCTGGTCTGATGTAGACCACAGTCTGTACAAATTGTTCGAGCACTGCTTGCTCCAACGCCTCACCCATTGAAATCGACGTTGGCGAGGATGTCACTGAAGCGGGGAAGAAAATATAGAAGCTGAAGAGGTGGAAGACGAATTTTCGGAGGATGAGGAGCCCCAACCTGGGCCTTCAAACGAATGAGAGTAATGTAAATTACGTAGAAATACATACTCTTTTATTATTATTGTAGATATACCTATATTATTCTTCATGTTAATCACTTCTCTATGAATAAAACTACCTTTTTTTTTCCTGAAAATATCAAAACTATACTTCCACATTCCACAAGTAATAGTTATTAATCATAAAAAAATAGAATAGATACCATAAACGATCATATTGAAGTCAAAATGAGCAAAATCCTGCATTTTAAGATTTTTTGGAAAATTTCACCAAACTTCAAAGACCTATGGGAAAGGATTAAGACGGTAAAAATTAAGTTTGGCCAGTGCATTTTTAGGGAATTTTGTCATCCGGAAGAGAGAAATTTTCTGTAGGACGTGTAGTTTTTGAGTAATAAGCAAAAAACTAAAAAAGGTGCCAAATTTTCGTTTTTCGCCTACCAAAAGTTCTCCTCAGGGCTTTCGAGACCGCAAACTTAGTTTCAATACCAAACAATCCTAAAAAGAAAAATCTTTTACCCCCAATAATTACAAGCTGGGCCTCTCTCAGGCTACCCACATACTGGGCTAAAACTGTTCCATTAAAACGTAATATTATGTTTCTAGATCGTAGGTGTAGATGCCAAATTACGGCTAAAACATAAATTTGGCATTCGAAGGCTAGCCCAAACTAAGTAATCAAACTAAAAATATTGCATGCAGTTTGACATGATGCAAAAATGTACCTACTCATATTAAAATAACTGGTTCATCAAGAACATGATAAATATATTAATAAATATTAAAAAAATAATTATTTTATATCACTTTTTAGCAAAATACCGAAAATAAGACAACTTTGTGAAAATGAAATAATTTTTATTTGCCTTTTTATTTCTTGATGGTGCATAAAAGTATGTAGGGATGGTTTTTGAACGTAAAATAAAAATCAGTCTGAGAAATTAAATTTTCGTTATATTATAACATCAGTAATTAAATAAAAAAATCAGGTATATAAAAAACTTGCATTTGAGGAAATGGTATTATTCACTGTGATTTTCATAGTTGCTATTTGCGATGACTGATTAAATATCTTTAAACATCACTAAAGTGTCCCAACAATTGAATTATGTATTTCGATATTTTACCGGTCTATCCATTTAAAGAAAAATTAAAATGATTGGGTCCAATCTCATATACTAAAAGCGTTGGGAATATAATAAAACTCAAGTTGGTATTAAACATGATATGGATTATGGACAGAAATACACATACAAAGGTGACTCCCTTCGCATGGAACACTCCATATATGCTAGTTATCTTTAATTTATCATAACAATTGTTAAGATTCTAACGCTTAGCTCACTTTCTCTACTCACCGAACACAAATTCTTTTTAAACATGAGCGATATTCTCAATGTTTTGGGATTGGCGCTACGAATCCCCTGACGAAAAACTAATTACGGTAATGTGGAGCCTAGTGATGGAGTAAATAGATCAAAACAGTCCAGGTCTGGTGGACAGACGGTTGATTCAAATCCACTGGTGGGGGGAGGGTGTATACGGAGAAGAGACTTCTGCGAAACCTTTCTCCCAGGAAGCCAAGCACTTGGCTACGAGAGGATGTGGAGAAAATACAGGGATAAGTTCAATAATAAAAGTAATGTATACTCCTGAACATAGTCGGATGAAGTGCAAAGAGCAGACTATTGAGCTAGTCAATAACAAACATATAGATTGAGGACAGAATAAGTTTCGACTCTGCAAGGATGGAGGATGTATAGAAGTGAAATATATGATAAGGCTGCAAAGTTGCTCAGAAGCCACTTTCAGAAGTCAAGGCGGCCTCTGACGAGTCACTGTATCCTAATCTGCAACCATTCTCAAATGGTTGCAGGTCATAACAAAATTTTTCTTTGTTGTTTATTAAAATACTCACTCAAAAATCTACAGGTCATTACACTTACAGTTACTGACTTCGATTGTAATGTATTTTAATTACAGCCCGATAAATATTCAAAAATTCAACATTACATATTATGTAATGTGTCGTACGGATTAAGATATTGCTTTTCAAAAGCTTTATATTTTGCCAAGCAGAAAATCTCGGTAGTACTTTGTAAAAATAGGGAATAACATATAAGAAAAAGTGATAAGGAATTAGTATAACAAATTTATAAGAAACGATTTACTACATCACATCATAAACTTCTAAAAAAGTTGAAATAATTAGTCATTATAATCCACAAACTAACTAGCGAAAGCATTCAAATAGCAGACAAATTAAAGTTGTCCTTGGGCATCACAAAAACGCGATTAATCGTATTATGTTTCCCATAAAATTGTCCATGTCGTCTGCATAGTGTATATACAGTGAAATACTCTTCTACAGATTACTCACATTACTGAACAATTTTAGCAACTTTTTTAGTATGCCTCAAGGACTGTGGTGCTAATAAAAGCATGATATTGTCAAAATCAAAACAAATATTAAGAACAAGTAATAAGAAAGTAACTATTACATAAAGTAAGTAAGAAGGAAATTAATGAAAAGTTATTAGCATTGTTAGTACCTCGAGTTGCGCGGTCCACGTGCAGCCCGACTCCATTAGGCTGGCAACTAGCTGCGCCCAGTCCTACCAACACAACATGCACACACATTTATACACTTAAAATACCGTATATTATAACATATTATGTTTTTTTTTGGAGCGATGTTATTTTTTAGTATTTCGCCATCAAAGAATGGTAAAATGTTGAAAGAATTTCCTGTCGTTGTCAGCATACAAAAATGAGGTAACAATCGCATATCCGGGCCGGTTTCGGTGGCTAATTCGCCACCCTTTTTAAATACTGAGAATAAAAAATACTAAACTTTAAAATTAAAATGCTATGAAAGCGCATGGGAGAGTTCGAAGTACCTCACGTTTTGGAAATATGAAGGATTAGGTATATTACGTTATAGCTTTAAAATCAAAAATAGCAACTTATGGACTTTCAAGCAATCGCAATTATTTTAGCTATAAGCTTTGACTTCAGGCTCTTCAGGATAAAGAACAAACCTCATTTTCCTAGTAAACGAGAAAATGTATCCCACTCTGTATGATAATATTATTATGAGCATCCACTAAATACGAAGCTCTTTTTGCTCATTATTACGTAGTATGCGATCTTACCCCCTTTTGACAAATAAAAATCAATGGAACTGCCAATTTTCTTGTAAAAATAAATTCAATATTTTAAAATTTCATATTAATTTAAAGGTCAACACTGCATGCTGATTCTAAATCCGCCCCTGACCTTAGAGGCTGGTAAAGTCTATACGAAGTCAGTGTAAAAGTTTCTTTTGTTAGTTTTGACAGTATTTGCTTTGTACTTTGTTGTTGTTTTTATGATTGTTGTTGGTGTGTGTATTTTACCTCTGTTTTTATTACATAACTTTGTTGTTCTGGAGACCTTTCGATATTTCTGATGGTGAATCGGAATCTGAAAATCCCAAAACCAATGCCGTTGCAGAGCTTTTAGAGTTTCGTAATAAAGACTTACATATCCAAACACAAAGAATTATTTTAAATATGTATACATGTTTGAAAAGTAAAAATCATGAGGCCTCAGAAAATGAAATAGTAAAAAGAATTTGTGAGCTTACTAAACTTCCACGCTCTACAGTTTATAAAGTGATTAAGGTAGGAGATATCATTGACCATTCTTTAAAGAGAAAAAGATCCGACCAAAAGCTAAAAAAAATTGATAATGCAAAGAAGTTATACGCTGAGTAGTACATCAATTTTACAAAGACAGCAAAGTCCCGACATTCGAAATGATTCGAGATAAATTATCGGATTACCAGAATTATTATGAGTACAAATCTTTCGACACTTTGCGTAATATCTTACTCAATTGCGGTTTTATATATAAAAAATTGGATAAAAGAATGGTTATCATAGAATTGCATCGCATAGTTGCTCATCGGCAAGAATACTTATAAGCAAAATTCAGGAATATCACCAAGCAAAAAGGGAAATAGTGTATTTAGATGAAACATGGTGTGACACCACAGATCTATATAGCTACGCAACAGATGCCTACTCCGGTATTAAAAGTGTCGCTCGCTAATAATGCAATAAACTTAAATACTTTCCTATTTAGACGTGTTTTGCCCCGCCGTGTTGCCAAGTCGCGAACTGTAGTTTACCTTCCATATCACACTATGGTATTACTCATTTTCTTGGCAATCGTATGTTATATTATGTCAAATTAAAGTTCATTATCAGATTCAGTGAATGGTGTTTGCTTGAACATGGGCTAAAACTCACCTTAAATATCGGTGTAAAAGGTCATTACAAATTTTGTTAACTTATACTGTAATATCTCTTATTTGTATTAAGTAATAATATTATCACGCAGGATTTTGTTTCGAAGATCAAAGGAATTTTTGAATTGTTTATCGACATGTCAAAGTACCATTTAATTTTGTTTTAAACTCTACTATCAATATTATAAATTTGTTCATAAATTGCCGTTTCATTTGTTTTACTATTAATAAACTATCATACTTAATAAAAAATGTAAAGATAGTATTTTTCTAAAAAAATATGTTTGTGTTAATTTGTTACATAAATATTAATAATAAAACTCGATGATTTGAGCGGGTCAAAAAGTCAGACGGAATATTGTTCGACGTGATAACTTGGCATCACCGACCCATTTCTAGACGACTGGTTCACCCGCTCGCGAAAGCCGGTGAACATTTTTGGCCCCGCGTAAAAAGCATAGGAAGAGGTATCTGTTGCGTAGCTATATAGATCTGTGGTGATACACATGACGCAGTTGAGTATGGTTGGGTAGATGATAGCAGTAATTGCAAATTAAACGGGCCTTGTTCTCGCGGCAAACGAGTGATTATACTGCATGCAGGAAGTGATAAGGGCTTTGTACCCAATGCTTTATTATTGTCTGCCAAAAATATAAAGCACTCTTCGGCTGATTATCATGAAGACATGACCGCCAGTCTATTTGAAAAGTGGTTTACCGAACAATTGCTGCCGAATATTCCCCCAAATTCTGTTATTGTAATGGACAATGCATCGCATCATTCCCGCCTTCATAGCAAAGTTCCCAATAGCAGTAATAAAAAGGACGATATACTTAAATTCATGGAGAGCAAAAATATGGAAATTCCTCAAAAGGCGACAAAAAAAGTGTTATTGGAAGCTATTAAAAAAAAGATCTTTACAAAAAAATATGTCATTGACAAATTATGCTTACTGCGTATTTAATCCGATTGATATGATGTGGGCTGCCATCAAGAAAAAACTTAGAAAATATAATCAATTGCCAACTAACAGTGATTTCGTACTAGGAAATATAAGGACAGTAATTGATGAAGTAAACGCAAGTGGTATTTGGATGAACTGTGTCCGTCATGTTATAGAAAAGCAGGGCAAATATTGTATTTTACCGGCCATTGACCCCATAATAATAACGCCAAATTCAGATTCCAGCTCTGCGGATTCAGATAGTGACTTTTCATGAATTTCTCGGGTGAGTGAAACAAAATCATATAATCCTACTTTTTATTATTAACTTTTTATGTAATGCTGACATAAAAAAAGGTACGTTTAAAACCCAATTATGCTAGCAATCAAGCAAACGTTGTTTAAAATATTATGTATTATACCTGTGTATAATTATGAAAAATATAATTAATTCAATATTTTTCCATTTCTACCGTCGCGTCAGTCGCACGCCTATGTCGAATTATTCAAAGGAAATTCCGGCTGTTAATCGAGTTTTGATTTATTGCTGTTTACACTGACTTCGTAGAGACTTTACCGAAATTTGTCGTCATTTATAAGGTCGATAAAATTAGCCCCGCCATTTTCAATTTTTTGATGTGTAAACATCTTACGCTGCGGTATGAGGGTAAATCTCGGGAAAATGGACCGAAGTGTGTAAGGGAATGTGGCATCATAACCCATGCGCAGTGATTAGTGCGCAGCTACTTCAGCGATTCCTTGTAAATCGTGTTCTTTCTAACGCCAGAATATAGGCAACCAATTCCAAATAAGTGGTTGCCTGTATTTAGGCGTCACGAAGACGAAATATCGTCTCTTTACGAGGGGTGCTCATACAAAACACCAAGGGATTTAAAATATTATGCAGTTAAACGCTATTGAAGCAATATATTAAATTACACAACCGATGTCGATATAGGATATGTTTACACATCAGTGTCTCGAGTACTAGCAGACTCGCCCTTTTTTTTTGTTGTGCAGACTTGTGCTACGTTTGTGCTGCGTTGTGCCGCAATTTACTTCCAAAAAGTTGAAAATTCCCGAAGACATAGCAACATTTTTGTTGTGCTGATTTGAGCTCAGTTTGGACTGACGACGTGCCGTTTTTATTTCCTTTTTTGAATTATTTGCAAAAATACGTATAACAAAAAAATATATGATTTCATTAATAATTATGGCAATGCAGCGGGTGCCATTTGTGTTGAGTTGTTACTGTCAGTTTCCACAATAGCCAAAATGCCAATTTTTCAAAAGACATACTGCTGCCAAATTTATGCTTAAGATGGTTGCTGCAGTTTCGCTTCAACTTCTAAGGTATCAAAAATCATTGTTAAAAAATAGTGCACGACCAGTGTCTATCTTTTTTATTTTATTCAAGTGAATGAATGGGACTGGACACTGATTTATGAGTGGGATACACTATTCGCTTCCTTGTTTGTATACGACAAATATTTCATCAACATGCATTGCCCGCCACTAGCTTCGCTCGCTCCGGGAGCAAAACCAACAAAAACTCGCACAAATTAACCAAAGAAGTAAATTATTTACATTAATTTGGCTAAGTTTCTGTTCGTTTCGCATGAAATGTACCGTGCTTATTTCATAAATTCGTCCAAAGGTCGGGACACATTACATTTCCTTTAAAATTTTTCGTTTGAACAGTCTTGTTATCAACCATTTAGATTCGATAAGTAATCACTTGGGTCTTGGGATAAGAAAAATGGCAACGTTTGGCGACCTTGCACCAAGACTCGAGTCGGCTGCTAACATGTCATTATTTTCACGTTTGACCTGGGCAAGTATAATAGTAGTGTCAGTTAGTGGTTCTATGCTAATTTAACATCAAAACTCGAAGTTCGGAGGCTCTTTCTGGCTCAAATGTGATGTTTTATCTCAGATTAAAAAAACAATGCAAATAAACAAAAAAACTAGAAGATCGGCACGAGTTAGCACAACACAAATGTTTTGACAAAAAAATATGGGGGGGCTAACTTATTTTAAAAACACGAGTTGTCATATCTCCTAGGTTTTTGACATTTTTAAAAATAAATTGCGACACAATTGCGACACAACGCAGCACAACAATGGTGGGGCTGACATTATTGATATATTTATACCAGTTTTTCGTAACCAATCTCTGGCGGCACTGTGCATTATGCAGATGCGAATTAAAGAGGAGAGCAAAACACTAAGCGCGCACTGGTTATATGAGTGGAAATAGCTATAAACTAGGGACCAATACCTACTGTCAAATTCAGCATAATATAGAAGATGAAATTCTATGGATTTAAGGCTGTTTTATTCCAAATAATCTTGGGTACAGTGTGAATGTTAAATTTTGCCATTGCTTTTATTTTATGTGATGTATTGATACATCTGGAATATATGCCAAAATAGAGATATAGGAAAGCCATCCAATTTTCTCACAATTTTCTCATAATTTCTATAATTCATAAATGCGTTGAAATATTTACTACTCATTTAAAAAAATGCACATTTAAAAACTGTTAAGAATATAAAATTGTCCAAGTGCATTTTATAAATTTCCTGACTGGCACAACGTTCATATGTAAATTCCCTGACTTTTCCAGGTCGTAATGAAACCCCTGTAATGATTTAATGGCAACTAAATATTCCATCAAATTAATGGCATAAAATTATATTTGTCTACCCAGTTGTAATTCCAATGTTCCATAAAAATTAGTGATGGCCCTATGGCTATATCAAAATCTTGTTGATAAATAATTATTAAATTTTAAATAGGTTGTCTTTATACACATAGAATCGTTCACGTATTATCTCGATATTTAGTTTTTTATACGTTTGTCAAGAATGATAAGGTTAGTTGGGTTAGCAGCGACATCATAGGTGATTGTTACAAAGGTTTTACCTGAATTTGCAGAAATTCTTTCAGTATTTTTCCATATTTTGAATGTATACTCAAAAAATAACACCGTGTCAGATATATTTAGGATATTTGTAATATTAGTAGTGTTAGTAGTAGTGAATGATTTAGTAAGTCATAATATATTTCTCCCCAAGAATTTGATCTTATGCAAGGTTTTTAAAATCTGATGGTGACTTTAATAGCAGAAAATATTAGCGTTCGTTTAAAGGGATCATCCCCAAAGCGTTAAAAAGCAGATGTTAAATTAATCGACACATCAATTATTAATAGCAGAATAAGACTGCTGATCAACACTTGAAGCTTATCCCTAGTAAGGTTCCTTGAATGCTTATAGAATAGAGCTCAAAATAAAAAAAAACTTAATCAGTTATCCTAAGTATGATTTTCGTAAGCGAATACCAAAATGAACAATTATTAACGTTATATCTCTCATTGCCGACTAATAGCAAAGTGTATTCTATAAGTTCAAAATACAGTTTGATCTGCGGTTCTTGGCCGTCACCTAATCGTCATTAATTAGCTGCTCGTCTACCATCTATCTGAATCAATATCTATGAAAGTCACTTTACACCACAGTAGTAGGTAGTTCCCCACTTCTTCACAACGCCCCTCCCTCTTTTACAAGATCCTACTGCCTATGCGCGCATCCAACATTTTGTTGACATCTGTCCATTTTGGTCCACATGGATACGCCATTTTATGGGCGACTCAAACATCTGGAATCTGTTCTCTGACGTCATCGCTGTGATGATCCTAATATTAATGTACCTTCTATTCGACCGACGTTAAATATGACAGGGAACTATTAGCAGTTACTTTTCTTTTGACCGAGGAGTAATGTAGCACCTACATGTTTAACTATGTTTAATGACCAAAAGTTTTGGAGCCTTGCAAGGATCGAACTCAGGACCTCAAATTTAATAACCATAAGTCTAGCGAAGAACTCGGAAATAAGTGACTAAATGTTTTATTTGTTAGCTAAATAAAACCAATGAGCAGTAAGTAGTAAGATATTAATATTAAGTATTATGTGTAAATGCTTAGCAGGGAACCATTGGTATACAATGTGTTCGACTTTATAGATATATGGCTATCATGTATTCATCTTATTTAGGATCGCCATAAATTCTCAGCTATTATATCATTTGCATCAAAACTGATCTGTCAAATTAAAATGTTGGGATGCCCCCAAGGAGAGGTCCTTTCGCTCATGCTTTGGTCTCTGGTTGTTGACGATCTACTGGTAAGACTGAATGAAGCAGGCTTTGAAGTCTACGCAGATGACCTAGAGGTAAGCATAACAACGTTCTCTCAGAACGTATGCAAAGTGCACTCATCCTTGTCACCACATCGTGTACACAGGAAAGTCTAAATCTCAACCCAAGCAAAACCGTAGTGATCCCATTCAGAAAAAGAAGGAACCTGAACCCTAAAGCACCCACTTTGAGAGGGACAACGGTAGAGCTTTCAAAAGAGGTTAAGTATCTTGGCATCGTTCTTGACTAGAAACTAACCTGGAACCCACACCTGGAAAGACGTATCAAAAGAGCAACGACAACGCTTTGAGTCTGTCGATGACTCTTTGGTAAAACATGGGGCCTAAAACCCTCCATCATCTGGTGGTCCTATAACACTGTTGCAAAGCCTATTATAACCTACGCATGCTTAGTGTGGTGGGTAAAAACAAAGGAAACAACAACACAGCAGCTCTGGAAACCCTGCTTGACCTCCTTCCTTCCGCTGCACATATGCATAGAAAAGGAGGCCTGGACCAGTGCGCATAGAGTCACTCAGACACAAAAACTAAAGTCAGGAAACCTGACTGGTCAACTTAAAATTCTGGAAGACATCCAGATAGAGGCGTTGACCAAACCAACCCATACAATGGAAACTAAACTCCCATTTTGATCGCTCCTTTGTGGTGCTAATCGAAGACCGCAATACTACAGGGGAAAGACTAAAACAACTAGAGGGGATCACTTGTCTGGTACACAGATGGATCGAAGATGAAAGAAGGAGTTAGATCCGGAGCTTACGGACCTAGGTTTCGAATCTCTGCATCTTTAGGAAACACTCTCACCATCTTTCAAGCAGAACTAAATGCTATCAATATAGCCATCTCTAAATGTGCCAAAAAAGGCCTAAGAGGTGCAAAGATCTATATGCTATCAGATAGTCAAGCAGCCTTAAAAGCGCTAGCATCTAGCAGAATCAACGCCCGGCTAGTGTGGGATTGTCCGATGGCTGCAGATCAACTGGCAAACAGAAACAGACTCACCCTAATGTGGGTACCAGGGCACGAGAGTGTGGCAGGCAACGAAGCTACTGACCAGCTCGCACGGAATGGTGCGCAGACTGCCTTTTGCGGGCCTGAACCATTATGTGGCATCACTAGAGGGCACGTAATGAATGAACTCAGAAATTTGGGAAAAAAGGCGGAAAGAGACAAATTGGGGCAATGCACCTGGGCAGAGACAGGTCATCTCTCACTCGCCTAAGTACACAAAAAGGCATCTCAAGCTACAAAAAAAGAGAAATAACTGGTCGTAGACCTTCTCACTGGACATGGCCCCTGGAGGTACCACCTCAAGAAACTGGGGAAAACCACTGACGAATAATGCAGATTCTGCCAAACTATGACTGAAACGTCAGAGCACCTATTCTGCGAATGTCAGGCACTGACCTCGCCAAAGGTTGAGGCATCCCGAAAATGACCTTGTTGCACCTGGAGATCTACAAAAGCTCAACACTCGAAATATTCTGAGGTTCTCGATCTGTGGTCGACATACCATGCCAATGTTAGACAAATCCGGAGGTTTAGATTGCTATTTAATTCGCCAAAAATTCCCTGCCAAATTTAAAAGTGTCGGCTTTCACTAGACATCTTCGGAATTTAGATCGCAACGCCATTGGCCAAAAATTCTATTCCATTGCATAAGATGTCAATTTCGAACGGAGTGGGCGGGGTTTGAAACGAAAAAGGGGGGTGGGCTTAGGGAAAAAAGATTAGCAGCCGCTCAACCGCCGCGGCGCCATACCAATCCACATTGAAAAGTTGGTCAGCTGAGTATGACGATGACCTAAAGGCCAAGAGCTGTAGATCAAATTGTAATCATTAACGAGCATTTTTTAAAACGTAACATTAATAGACAATATCCAGAGGTAAAATAACCTAAGCATGATTTAAAAAAATATTATCTTAGATTTTAAGTGTTTTGATAATTCTGAACAATACATATTACCTTTTGATATTGAAAACCTTACTAGAACAATACTATATATAGTTTTAATTTTAACAAATGCCCTTTTACACTTTTTACTACCCTTGGATATTTGTGATAATCTCCGAAATATTTTAATCAAATTGAATTCTAAGTGGTATCTATGTACTCTTGATAAGGTGCATGAAGAGAAACTAGCGCAGGCAATGTAAAAAGGTATTATATACAGAGTGCGCAAAATTTATGATAACGTGTCTATGTAAGAGAAGACATATTTGGCGCCAAAAGTTCGACGAAAACGGATGTTTGAGATTTTCTCAGAAACTGCAGCTAGTATGGATAAAATTTACTTTTTTGTTCATATTTTTATGCTTTTTAATTTGGCCGTCACAAAATTGTCAAGTGCCAATTTTTGTTTATTTTACATAGATATCATAAATTTTGCGCACTCTGTATACAATACCTCAGATTTAACATAGCCTGTGTTAGTTTCTCTTCATGCACGAACTTTTATCAAGAATAAAATTTTCTGAGATGTCAATAATAAGAAAGTTTTTCATATTGCAACTAAAATTGCACACACGCTGTATAGGGCGATCTTCAAGAACATTGAGAAAGTTCAGACAATTCCTGAAATCATTTAAAGACGAAACGCAAAAATGAAGATTTGTTTTTAATCGATTTCGTTATAAGATGATACTGATCTGCATTGTCCAGCGACAGACCAATATCGATTTTTTTTGCTCCGACCTTAAAAAATATTAACTGATTCCGAGAACTACTTAAACTCTTCGAATCTTTTACGTGGATTTTTAAAGAAAATAGTTTCTCACTATAAACATTTTCTCGAATACCATCAAGCGAGAAACCCCTAGTTTTTCTATAACCTAGGCATTGTTGAAAATGTTATTCAGTTAATTTAAAGCGAATTTTTATAACACGTTGTTTTCACCTTAAAATTACAGATAGGTTGACAATCTTTTAAAATACGTTAAAATCTACTTTTAATAGTTTTTATAAAATACTGATACGTTGGTCCCATTATCATCAGTAACACCAACATGGATCGTGAAGTGGAAAAAGTTTAGCACCATACACACTTCATACTCAAAAAGGAGATTGAAAGGACATAATTTAACGTATGCTTTTCATGTCCAAATGTATTCGGGAATCACTTACTGAATTTTCTTAATGTACTTCAAGCCCAATATTTTTGTCTGAATTTTTTTAACAAACAGCCAAAGATAGCAATTTCTTCACATCACTTGAAAAAACAGACATATATATTCTTAACCAAATATAGGTTTACTCCTATACCAAATTTAAAAGTCTGTTCAATATATTCACCCCTCGAAAACTTCAGATATGCGGTTGCATGCTCTTTATAAAGGTAATGAATATCAGCTTATACGCGTTATATGTATATATATTTTTAAACATGCTGGTGAAATAACCAAATTGAGACAGGTGATTGAAAGAACTATCAATAGGTATTATAAGTGCAATTTGTGTAACTTTCTAGATTTTGTTTCATTGAACAGCACAACGCCTAATGGGGACTGGCGTTTTTTTTTTTGAGAATATTAATATCAAGTACGCACAAGTAATACAAACTGTATCACACACTCAAACGGTGAAAGAAGAGCCATTTGATTGTTTAGAACTTTTGCATAATTCACTTCTTTGCATTTTGTAATACTAAGGAATAGTTTCGTTCATTCATTCAAAGTTAATATAGTTACAAGTAATACAAATATGTATTCTCTGAACGAACTTGAGGGCTTCAAGTTCTTTCAAGGCTTGCAAATATTACGTAAGGCTTTTTTTAAAGAGCTTGCAAATTTTGTTAAAGAGTTCAAGTTTTTTCAAAGTATGTCAAGCCTTTTCAATATAATGATTAACAACAATATTTTTTTTTATATAATTTTAATATTTAAAATATGTTGCCTCATTTCAATTTATTTTTCTTAGTAGATTTGTCTATATTGCAGGGGCGAGTTCACTTTTGGTTTGTGATTATTGTCTATTACGCCAACAGTTTATGAATTGTAAGGGTGTAAGATTGCAATAGCTCAATTTACTGATCCTAAAAAAGCTGAAAACATTACAAAAATCAATGAAGATAATAAATTACAAAAGCCTCGTTTTGATTTCTGATAAATAAATTTGACAATTCAGTCAAAAATGTCATTAATAATTATTCTTTTTTTAAACACCTTAATAACAGTAGTAAAGTATCAACTAAAAACAGGTCAATAGCTGACAAGCCATAATATAAACTTCAGTCACTAATGACATTTGACTGAATAGTTAAATTATCATTAAGAAAACAAAGGTTTTTACAAAAAAAAAAAGAATTCTAGTTTAAAATTCAAGACTTGCAACCGAAACGTAAACTATTTTTTAGGGGTTTCAGCTTTTTTAAGTTTATTCTCCCCAGGTGGTGGGTAGGGGAATGCCTCTCAGATATGAGTGGTGTCGAGGAAATAAAATACTACCAAAAATTAGCGAAGCGTCTGTTCTTCAGGGAGAAGTGGCTTCAGACGACGTCTGTTAGGGGCGGCCGAATACCAGAAGGAAAACTATAAACCCTTTAGAAAGCAACGGGAAACCACTGAAGAAATTTTGCCAAGAAAGGCACATGGAAGAAACCATAGAAATACCGCCCTCGGTCTCCGGCACAAAGAGGGAGCTAAGAATCCCTGGAGTCAAAAACAAAAACAAAAAAGCAATTCATATTGGAACGCGGAATGTTCGAAGTATGTTTGAAACAGGAAAATTAGCTAACACAATACAAGAGATGGATAGGCTTGGTATGTCCATTCTTAGAATAAGTGAAACTTGGTGGCCTGGCACAGGACAATGCCACACAAACGACAAAGTCTTTTATTACTCTGGTAACGAAGACAGAGACCACAGAAGAGGTGTAGGAATAATAGTCAACAAATAAATAGCAAACAGCGTCACCAACTTCATTCCCTACTTAGATAGGACAATGCTGTTAAACATCCAAGCAAAACCACGGAATATAAATATAATTAAGTATACGCCCCAACCCTTGTTAAAAGCGATGAAGAAGTGGACCGTTTTTATGGTGAAATGAAAGAACTGCTTAAATACACCAGGCCACATGAAGTTAATGTTATTCAGGGGGACTTCAGGCACGTGGTTTTCGATGCCCCCCAGAAGACTCTACACTTGGAGATCGCCTCAGGACAGAAACAACAATATTGTACGAAATCAGATAGATTTTACACTTATCAACAGACGATTTGGTACGTCAATTGAGAGAGCATGCACATATCCAGGTGCGAATGTACCATGTTCTTCGTCTGACATCCTTGAAAATAAGGCTAGCACATACAAAAAGGCGTAACCCAAGGAGACAACTGGCAGTAGAGAAGATCAAACATGAACCAACAAGAACAGAGCTACAATATAAAATAAATAACAACCTAAAACGCCTACAAAAGACTTCTGTTAATTCTGATATGAACCTTCTGTGGAAGAATCTGAAGACAACTCTCAATACAGTAACCCAGCAACAACTAGGATACCGAAAGATAACTCCTAACAAGAAATGGATGACAGAACAAATTATTCAGTTAATAACAGAAAGACGTCGACACAAAAACTCAAACGCAGGGGAGTATCGTCCGTTGAATGCAAAAATCAAATCAGAAATTAGAAGAGCCAAAAAACTATGGCCGGAACAAGAATGCAAAGAAATGGAAGATTTTCAGCAAACGCATGGAAAACACACAAAACTCAAAGAAGTGGCTGGAATATATAAAATCAGAAACCCCACAATACTTGTCAACGACAAGAATGAAATTGTTCTTGAAAATGAAGAAAAAAAATAATATATGGGTGAAATACATAAAAGAACTTTTTCATGACAACGAAAGAACGGACATGGAAAGTAATAATAATCGTGAAAATATCCTCCTCCTGTCAGGTCCACCGATAACGAGAGATGGAATCCGAAAAGCCGTAAGACAGTCGAAAAATAACAAAGCAGTGGGGCCAGATGACTTACCGGCCGAGGTCATTAAACTGATTGACGATGAGAATCTCTCCTTGCTGGAAACCATTTTTAACAAAATATACGATGAAGGTAACTACCCACTGGACTGGTTAAAACCTACATACATTCCCCTACCCAAGAAACGAAATGCAAGAACTTGTAATGAACATCGGTTAGGAATTTCTGGTCGGTAGCAAAGGCAGTAAGTAACAACTTTACAAAAACGTCTCTCCCACCTTTGACGGACGAACGTGGCATCACGGCGACTACAGCCAAGGAAAAGGCAAACATGCTCGCCAAAATGTTTTCATCGCACTCTACCTTAGACGTGCCCCAAGGCAAGACTCTCCCCACTATACCGAACATCAACACTACCATGGCAGAAGTCAAGTTTTCTCACCGTGATATTCGCAAAATCCTTAAAGAACTAGATACGCAAAAGGCATCAGGACCGGACGGAATACCTGCCATCGTGCTAAAGAACTGCGCCCACGAACTAACACCCGTTTTTTCCAGGCTTTTTTCTCTTTCTTACAGAAAAGGGATTTACCCATCCTCTTGGAAAGCCGCTCGAGTGCAACCTGTTCCAAAAAAAAGGCAAGAAAACCACGCCCTCAAACTATCGCCCAATTGCCTTGCTTCCAATAATCTCCAAAGTCATGGAACGCGTAGTCAACCAGCAACTACTCAAGTACCTCGAGAGCAACAGAATAATCAGCGGTAATCAATACGGCTTTCGCAAAGAGAGATCGACAGGAGATATATTGGCCTATGTCACTCATATATGGAGTAGGGCAATTGAAAACTACGGAGAGTCTCGAGCGATTGCGTTGGATATTTCAAAGGCATTCGACAGAGTTTGGCATGACGGACTGCTCAACAAACTGCCGTCCTTGGGACTGCCCGCCTCTCTCTGCAGCTGGCTGGCCAGTTTCCTTAAGAACCGATCCCTACACGTTGCAGTCGATGGACATATCTCGGACACATTCACCATCAACGCGGGCGTGCCTCAGGGCGCAATACTTTCACCAACTCTGTTCCTCATCTATATTAATGACCTGCTGATCGAAACGAATAATCCTGTTTACATTTTTGCAGATGACAGTACCCTTGTCTCCCACTTTAGATCAGAAAAACCCTTACCAGCGACTGAGACTCATCACCGCAGACAGGAGCAGATTACAGCAATTAATCAAGACCTGGAGAAAGTTCAAACTTGGGGCGACCGAAATTTGGTCCAGTTCAATGCAGCAAAGACCCAAGCAGCAACGTTTACTAAGAGGGCCAATACAGCGGGCCCTGACATCATTATGGCAGGATCGACCATTCCTTCATCCTCGTCAATCGGGCTGCTGGGTGTCTCGGTCAACAGCAATATGTCATGGCATGACCATGTTGCTAACATCGCAAAATCAGCCTCCCAGAAGCTTGGTGCGCTATTTCGCAACAAAAAACTCTATACACCGCAGCAGTTGCTCTTGCTGTACAAAGCGCAAATAAGACCGTGCTTAGAATATTGCTCACATATCTGGGGTGCCGCACCAAAGCATACCCTAAAGCTGCTGGATTCCATTCAGAAGAGGGCAGTGCGTCTCGTCGGCGATCCGGAGTTGACCCGGAATCTGGATAGTCTGGAACATCGCAGACATGTGGCCGAGATGTCTCTGTTTTACAGATACTTTCACGGCAGATGTTCCCAGGATTTGGCCCGCATAATCCCGCCCCTGGCAACTCCTGTCAGACAGTCCCGACAGACGGCAGGAGCGCACCAGTTCGTCGTACAACTAGAAACACCTAGAACATCGCTTTACCAGAACTCCTTTGTCTGGCGCACTGCATCACTGTGGAACTCACTTCCAGGACATCTGTTTCCCACTAATTACAACCTACAACTATTCAAGAACCGTGTCAATCAACATCTTCGCACACACACCGCTTGTCGAGCGCCATAGGATCTCCCTTTAGTGTGTGTGCCACTGCCATAAAAAAAAAAAAAAAAAAAAAAGTTTATGCACTGAAAATATTCCTTAAAATTTTGCATAACAGAATGTATAGGAAGTGTGAAGCTAACATTAAGGACACACTTTTCGGCATTCGTATACTTGTCCAAAACTGCCGTGATGTACACAGGGACGTCGTCCTCTGTTTTGTGGACTACAAGGAGGCCTTCAACAAGGTCCAACATGAAAAACTAATCAATATACTCAGAGGAACATATGTGGATGAGGATATTAGATGTATTCAAAACCTATACTGGCAACAAAAAGCACACGTCAGAACAAATGACTGCACAACCGACGATGTTGAAATTCGTAGAAGTGTCAGACAGGGGTGTATCTCGTCTCCACTTCTGTTCAACCTTTACTCGGCAGGTGGGAATCAAAGTAAATGGAGTCCGGGTTAATAATATCAGGTATGCGGGTGAACGGACAGCATTGAAGACTTGCAGCAAATGATGGATCGTCTAGATAGTGTGAGTACAAAGTATGGTCTTAAAATAAACGGTACAAAGACGAAATTTATGATAGTGAGCAGACTCAAAACACCATATGAGAATGCTCGACTACTGATAAACAGTGCGCCCATAGAACGCGTAACAAGGTATAAATATCTGCGGAACTGGCTGAACGATGACTGGGATAACGGAAATGGAATTAAGTGCAGAATTGACAGCCCGTAATTACTTCTTCAAACTCAAGCGTTTTCACAAGCAAGGGTCTCAGCCTAAAATTAAGAATGCGCTACGCTAGATGTTATGTGTGGTCTGTTTTACTCTATGGAGGAAACGTGGACTCCGGATACCAGGACCAACGATAGACTAGAAGCATTCGAAATGTGGACCTACCGTAGAATTTTAAAAGTGCCATGGACTGAGAAAGTAAATAACGATGAAATCTTGGGAGGAATGGGTAAAGATAGAGAAATGTTGCTCAACATCAAAAGAAGAAAAGCTGTTTATTTGGGACACAGAATAAGGAATCCCAAATACCAGCTACTACAGTTAAATAGAGGATAAACGGGGAGTGGGAAGAAAACAAATGCCCTGGCTGAGGAATATCAGGGAGTTGTCAGGCCTAAGAAGGATAGAAGATCTAGTTCATACAGCAGCAAATCGGGAAGCCTATGGGAACGTGATCGCCAACCTCCCATAGTAGTGGATAGGCAGCAGCAGAGGAAGAAGTTTATTAAGCTGGACTAGTCCCATATTACACTATTGATCCTGGGGCTAAAGCACTGCTATTCATAAACCGTAATGGGAATGGGCAATAAAAACAACCAAATTGTAATATGCTGCTGAAAAGGGTAACAATACTGAAGAACTAATACCTACGAATTGGCAATATTATCATTCAAGGTGACGCGGAAAACCTTGAGACAGACCTATCGTTCAATTAATTTGTATGCAATTTATATAAAATTTCGACCAACATTTTAACCAGCATACTAATGAAAAAAACTAAACTTTTATCAACTCAGCAGGTTTTCGAAATAGTTTGGGAACCACACATTATACCATGGCCATACAACTTGCAGTCATATTTGATCGATTACAAAAAGCTTCAGATTCGGTAGTCATGGATACTAATGAATGCAGGCAGGTACGATTATGCATTGAACATTGATAACATCAATTTTAATCAAAAAGGTATTAGACGAGATTATACAATTTTCCAAAATTACCCAGGACGTTTTCAAAAACCAAAATTGAGAAACAAAAGGGCAAAACACCAGATGCTTCATATTTAAGTCACTTTGCTGACGAACTGACGATATGCATTTGTGAATGAAGATGAAACAGATGTAAAATCTATGTTTAAAGAACTTCAATAAGCTTAACAGCAGCTTGGTCTAGAGTCTAGAGAAAGCACATATTAAGCTGCGACAGCTTGTTACAACCGCTAAATCGAGATGTACCTGTGTAACTTGAAAAAGAGAACCGGCATGCTGGGGGTTCAAGCCGATGGGAATAAGTTGAGCAACGTGGTTGTATTGTGGGTGGTTATCCATATTTTGACCCATTTTGATCTTAAATAACTCGTAAACGAAAAAAGCTATCGAGTTGCGGTTTTTAATGAATAATTTCATTTTACTGAAACTTTTTTTTGAAGCATAAGTCGGCTATGGAAATAAATTCACATTATCCCATAAATGTCAGTGTCGATCAATTTTGACGCATTCTTTCGAAGTGTTCTCTTTGATTGAAAAGGGGAAGTGTGTGATAATGTTTGTAGAAACCCAGTCAATAAGAACAAGTCAAAGAAAATTTAGCAATATGTTTAATAAAACTCCACCCACAAAAATGCAATTAAAACCTGGTACAGAAAATTTTGGAATACCGGATCTTTAACAAGTAGGAAACGAACAGCAAATGAAAATGTACTAAACAACACAATACAAGTTATGGTGGTAACCGAAGAACATCCATATTTATCAAAATATCGATAAAGATGTAACATTTACTAACACTTATAAAAAAATCACTACTGCAAAAGTTGGAAGTGTCTTCCACCGACTACAATGCATTTATCCAAGTTAGCAACAAACCTATTAAAACTATGGACTAAATATTCTTCTGGAATGTTTTATATCACGTTGTGGATATTTGCTTATAACTGTTCTAACGTTTGTGGTAGCACTGTTCTTTTACATACCCCCATAAGAAAGTCTGGAACAGTTATGTCCGGGGAACGAGGAGCCCATGGAATAGGACCACCTCTTCCAATCCACCTGTTTTCGAAGACGTTGTTTAGTGAGTTTCTGGTAATTAATGCATAGTGGGGTGTTCGATAGGCGACTTGTCAAAAAATAAGATTAACCGCGAAATTTTTATAGATATGCAGTTTTTTTTTTTGGATTTATAAAATAACTATAACTTGTAATACATTTATGAAAAGGGAAAGGAACAAGCCTTAAGGTTTTGAGGACATATACAGGGTGTTCCATTTAAAATAACAAAGTTGTCCTATACCTAAAATTCGACCATTTTGTTTTCGGTACTTCCGGTTGTCAAAATAAAATGACATATACTTCAAAAAAAAAACTTTCAGTAAAATGAAATTATTCAGTGAAAACTGCAACTCGATAGTCTTTTCGTTTACGAGTTATTTAAGATCAAAATAGGTTAAAATATGGATAACCACCCTGTACCAAAAAAAAAAACACACCAAGAGACCAGTCATCGCAAAGAAATATGCAGATCGACTACGATATGCACAAGGGCCCATTGAAAAACAAATCAACAGTCACAGAGGTTAGGATATGAGACAGGGAAGAAAAACTAGATGCAGTTAAGCTCGTAAAATGACAAAAGGTAATATTATTTAAATTATATTCTTACCTGAATATTTCAACATAAAAGAAAAAACAAAAATTTTGGTTAGGCCTGGTTAGCTCTAGTTAACTTAAGAAGCAGATGCATGAAACTGATCGCTCAACATCTTGTGATACGGTGAATTAACTGATCGGTAAAATATTAAGCATTGCAATATTATTGGCGGTGAACTGGTTAACGACCTCAAGAGGCGCTGCAAGCTCTTTTAGAAAGAAATTAGTTTGCATATACTTTCAAACCTTTGAAACAAATTGAAACATTTACAAGTATTTCGTAACAGCTCTGTGACACTCACGTGCATAAGAGAAACAGAATCGTCTCCTTATGACAACTTTAATGTAGCTTAATTGGTGGAGTAGGTAAAACCCTAAAATAATTATGTTTATACATAAAATAAAATCTTGCCTAGATAATTTGTGATACTTGATAAATTAATTTCCGTGAGTGCGTACACAAAAGTTCTTTAAACATAAATTACTTGCTAGCTTTTGGTCATGTGGGATGCCACTGGAACAAGCTATAAATGGAAAATGTGGAATGATTGTAATGATCATGAAATGCCTAAGGTATAACAAACATGACTTACCACTCCCTGTTAGCAACAAAAATATATATAGTATTAAAGGCTCTTTACTGTATATCTTAGCACTTTAACCAGGGTTGTTTCAAATGAGCACATACGTTTTCTATGAATTTAATACAAAAAATCTCCTTCCTCAAACAAAAACGTAAGATTTTAAGCAATAATTATTGTCTAAAATTATCAATATCTCAATTGCCCATGTCTGAAAATACTATTGAAGCTTGTTCAGACAAGCTTATTTAAAGGTACAACCTTAAATGTGTTATAGTCAATTTTTTTTGTTACTGAAGTAAAACTCTATCTTTATTTGGATAAAACAAATGTTTTTTAATAATAATTTTAACCTCAAATTAGGAAACGACTGTTGTTTCGTATATCTAGAAAAACCAAGAAACTATCGTTGAAAATCTATTTTGAGTTGTACTTCGCATGAAAGCAATTATTATAATTATTGTTATTCTAATTTGGTGCGAGTGGTTTGGGACTGAATCTAAAAACTGTCGTAAAAAATAAGTATGATCAACTTAGTATCATGTGCTAAAGGGTTCAAAAATCCGTCGATATTGATTTGAAAAGTTGGCACAAGTATCCGCGTGATTGTTCATTAAAATTTTGTTATTAACATTCAACTTTGTTTTCTTCCAAATTGGATCATATAAGTAGAAGCGAAATATCTAAGAGTTAATCAAGGGCAGTTAAATGAGTTCGAACATGATGGAAGCGAGACTTTCAATAAAATAAATCGCCAACCCTGATTATCCTAAGCAACTGTGCCCTTATAGGCAGGTTTGTTGCACCTCAGGCTGCGGAAACGAAATGATGGGAGCTTTAAGACCAAGACAATCATAGGCAACTATGTTGCCAAATTGTACGTGACACTTGCTTTCATATCGTAAGTAGGAATGGTGCAAGAAGCTGATAAATTGGGTTCAACAATAGGCATTATTTCTGTCGCAATATATTGGTACTAGATCAACTTTAGCTATCATTACATTATGAAAAACCTTTACAAATAAATCTTCCAGAGCTTGCTATTGGGCTGTCATATTATCGGAGCTTAAATACTTCAATTTTCCAGCAGGATAACGTACGATATCCTGTAGCAGGAGTAATTAGACGATACCTACAAGAAGCTGACATAGGCACCAAGGATACACTATGGCTAGATCTGCCTCATATTGACACATCTGGAGTATGATCAGAACGAACATTGACTCCGCTTTTAAGTAGCTTGGGATGAAATACCACAAAATGACATTGGATGAAAGCAAACGAAGTCTCTGTTTTTTTCACAAAAATGGATTTTGTATAAACATTAGACTGAACTGCAATAATAAACACCTACAATATAGCTAATATCCGTTTTTATAGAATCCACAACCACGCACAAAATTGTTTTTACATTAAGGATTTAAAAAAACTGGTGATAATCCAGTAGTTCCATATAGAACAATCTTCGTATAAACAGAACGGTTCACTAAATTCTTTTAAGACGGAGTTGTTTGATCATTAATAATTAAAAAAAGAAGGAAGTTTTTATGTTATGCATTTTCAAGGGTTTTATTTTAATGGAAAGTCGGAGAGACAAGAAATAATTATAATATTACCAGACATCTATGTTATAAAAAAAAGGCGCACGTTAACAGGGAAAATCAGAAGTTTCAAATTATAGGCCTCGGGTAAATATATGACAAATAAAGTTTATATTGTGACACGTGTGGTATTCACAATAATTGTTATACAATTACTTGCTAACCATATTTGCATCCACTATTGTCCTGTTTGTTATGTATAGCAATTTTTGTACTAAAAATTTAGGTGAAATACTGCAATATATTAAAATTTGCCAAATAATGCTACTTCATTGCCTTAAAGGCAACTATGCAATTGGATACAAAAATAGAACATACTCTGTAATGACATCCACACAGATAAATGATGATTAAAATCGTCCATTTCCACTTTTGTAGAATTGTGATTTATTTCTGGGTGCCTAATTAGTAACATATTTACAGTGTAACCTGCTTTTCACGAGTACTAGTTCTAATGACTAACTCCAATAAAGCCAGCAATTGGTAAGTTTCTGCCTATTTTTTTTCGGTTATAACGGACATTTGCATATAACGAGAAATAATAATTGTGATTCCTTGAATCCTCGTTATCGAAAATCATGGAAAGCCCTAAACTATCCTATTAAAAGAGGTGTGTGCAAAAATTATTTTCGGAAATATTGAGGCTATTTAAATTACTTTAAACAAGACAATCCTAATTTTGTAAAGAATTCTAGAGTCTACTCGCTTTTACTTTGTACCAGCGCAGCGGTCAGGAACGTAATCGATTGTTGCTAAATTAATACTTTTTTAAAACCGCGCTTAAACATTACAAATGCAATTTTTCGAAGAAAACTTTAAACCGATCACGATTTTAGAGCAAACTATTCACAAAGCTACGACAATCAAGCGATAGAATAACTAACAGAGCCCCTGGAAGCCGCCTTGTCAAGAAGCTGGCCTTGGTTGGCCCATTACAGATTGTTTCGCATTTACCCTTTACGAAACTGCAAAAGGTGCTCTTCGTATAACTCGTTTACATTCGTTAGATCTATCTATATCTGTCTTATTCGTCTATAGTAATTCGCAAGCTATAAGCCAACACCACCTTAAAGATGCCTAAGTTGTCAAAATTTTCACGCAGTGACGTCACGCTTAGTCGATCAGTGTAAATTACCCATACAAGGACCAAATATCATGTCAGACATAAGAGCTGCAGGATTCATATGAACAAGCATATGCTTACATTATTAAATAATTAAAAACTTTGTAATATCGGACTTCCAGGGCAACTTTCTTTTGAAGTGGTTGACTCGCTTTTACAAATAATCCGAGACAGACCATTTTTGTATACCATTTTGTAGGCTCTACAGCTCCCACGAGACCTAGACAAAATATCTTCATAGTAAGGAATTTTGGATGACTACACAATCGAAAAAATATAAATGCATTAACTATACAAACATCAATAAGATTGGGAGAATTTGGGTCAATCTCATGGATGTCAAATCGATCAACGTAATCCATGTGCGTGTCATATTCGTTCCCCACTCTGGACCATGAAAAATCGTGGGCAATATCATTTTGATTTCTAGATACAATCTCTAAAACTGATAGATTTTGGTAATTGGCTTCCCTTGCGTATGGTACTTACTTGATGCATATATACCATTAGAAAGTAAATCCCTTCAAAGAACTACGGAATTGAAATAATTTGTAACCAGCAAACTTTATAGGCGATGTAACTCTAAAATAGGCGAGGACGTGACGGCGCCGGCGGTTGACAACCCTGCAAGGCGAGTGGCGCGCGGCGGCATCGGCAAGGGGAGACATGAAGTTATGTAACATAGATAAATATATGTTATGTAATTATGATGACTGTACTGGCGAAGGTTAAAGGTGTAAAGTGAAAATATTACTCATCATCATCATTTAGCGCTACAACCCAGGGTGGGTCTTGGCTGACTGGATAACTGTTTTCCAGAAGGTACGATCTTCCATCAGTCGACGGTCGAAGGGGATGTTCATTTTGCGGAGGTCTGATCTGATGTTGTCTCTCCATCGCAATCTGGGACGTCCGAGTGGTCTTTTTCCTGTTGGAACCTCTTCCCATATCAATCTCACACGCCTTTGATCGTCAAGCCGTTGTAAGTGGCCTGCCCATCTTAAACGGTGAGCTTTGATTTCTTAGATGATGTCACTGTCGCTGTACAGTTCTGCTGATTCGGCGCTGGTTCTAATGCGGTACTGGTCGGTTCTTGCATCGCGGAGGGGGCCATAAATCTTCCTGAGGATTTTGCGTTCGAAGCGGCGCAGTTTTTCTTCGTTGGCCTTGGTCATTGTCCATGTTTCGCCCCCATACGTTATTATTGGTCTGATGATAGCTTTATATATAGTGACTTTGGATTTTCTTGTCAGGGTTTTAGATTGAATCAGATTTTTTAATGCATATAGGCAGCGATTTGCGGACTGTATTCTGCCCTTAATTTCTTCTGTGACGTCGTTATCAGCCGTGACTGTAGATCCAAGGTATTTAAAACGTTCCACTCTTTCAAAGTTGTAGCTGTTCACTGTCACGTTTTGTCCTATTCTATCCCTGCGTCCCATTCGGTTTACGCACATGTATTTCGTCTTATCTTCATTGACCTTGAGCCCCACTTGTCCTGCTGACTTCTCGATTTTATTAAAAATATCCTTTACCGTTAATACAGTGTCTCCGATGAGGTCAATGTCATCCGCGTAAGCTAGTAGAAGTTTGGGTCCTTTAGTGGTTAGTAGTTCGGTTTTGATTTCGGCTGTTCTGATGGCTTTTTCTAAGACAATATTAAAAAGTAAGGGTGATAGGGCGTCGCCTTGTTTTAGACCGTTACGTAAATCAAATTTGTTGAATAGGCTCTGGTTCACTCTAACTTTGGATACTCCTCCTTCCATGCAAATTTTGGTCATCTGAATACGTTTCCTGGGGATTGAAAACTCGGCCATTGCATTCCACACTTGGCTTCTCTCTATGCTCTCATAAGCTTGTCGGAAGTCTATAAAGAGGTTGTGTATCGTTCTGTTGTATTCCCATCCCTTTTCCAGAATTTGTCTTAAAGTAAATAGCTGGTCTACGGTTGATCTCTTAGTCCGAAACCCCGCATGGTACTCTCCCATGATGTTTTTTGCGAATGGAGTAAGTCTGTTGAGTAAGATGTTTGACAGTATTTTGTATGCCGTGTTAATCAGTGAGATTCCTCTGTAGTTGGCGTATTTCGATTTATCTCCTTTTTTGTGGATAGGCACTATGATGCTTTCCTTCCATTCTGTTGGAATTTTTTCTTCGGTACATATAAGTATTATTAGCTTATGGATTTGTTGATGAAGTGCGTTACCACCGTATTTTAGAAGTTCTGCGATTATGCCATCAGATCCTGGTGCCTTGGAGTTCTTTAGTTTCTGTACAGCTTTCTGGGTTTCCTCAAAAGAGGGCTCTTCGACTGGTAGGTTCGCTGTCATATACGTTTTTTCTTTATGCGGTTCATCATGTTCGACATTTAGTAGCTTCTCAAAATGTCTCTTCCATTCTTCCGACAACTCTTCATCGTTTAAGAGAATACGGCCCTGTTCGTTTTTGAGTGCTAAGATTGATCTTGGTTTAAAGCCTCTTTTTTCAAAGGATATTGCCTTGTAAAAATTTACATCCTGGTTTGGGACGATCTCTCTCTATTGCTTCGTATCTCTGTTGTTCAAATTTCCTTTTCTTCGTTCTAATTAGCTGTCTTGTTTCTTTCCGACACTTTCAGTGCTTTTCTCTGCTTTCGTTGGATTGAAGTTGTATCATACGCTTTCTTATGGTTTGTCTTTTTCTAGCTGTTTTCTACAATCTTTATCAAACCACGATTTCGCCTTTCGTCTGCCGGTTTTTCCAAACACATTCTCCGAGGTTTTTATTATTTTATCTGCTGTTACTTCCCAGAGCTTTTCGATTTCATTGCCGTCTTCTTCAAAGTTTAGTTCTTGTTTGAGTTGTTCTACGTATTGCTGTTGTTTCACTTCCTTCTGTATTTCACTGTGAGTTAGTTGCCATCGTTCTCTTAGGATCTGGTCGTGATATTCTGATTCTGACCTTCGCACGGACTAGGTAATGGTCTGTGTCTCCATCTATTCCTCTGAGGCTTCTGACATCTATTATGTTACTTCCGTGTCGTATATCCACAGCAATATGGTCGATTTGGTTTCGAGTGATGTGGTCATTTGATACCCAGGTGTGTTTGTGGATGTTCTTGTGTGGGAACATAGTCGACTTTATAAGCAAATTGTTGGACGCAGCTGTTTCTATGAGTCTTTGGCCATTATCATTAGATACGTCATGAAGGCTGTGCTTGCCTATCGTTGGTTCAAAATATTACTGGCCGTAATAATATAGGCGAAATAAAACGTGTTAGTACAACGTTGAGTTTTCTAGATCAGAAGTCGGGATAACCTACGGATTGTTATTTGTTGCGGACAACGATGAAAAACGCGATTTCCGCGAGTTGAATCACGTTGGCGTCTTCTTTTCTCTGTGAGTGGCGTTATCACAAAAGCTCTTAACAATTGGCGGCGTTTTTTGCTATCCTTGACAGTGGATTGACATTAGACAATTTTTGAGAAAGTCACTATAAGTACGTGAGCTGATTATTATTGTAAGAATTGTGGCATATTTTAACTGTGTTTACTGGTGTGTAAAAAAAATAAATAAAAAATAAAAATAAAAAAATAAATAAAAAAATACGTTTTTTTTTTAAGTGATTGACTATGCATTGCGTCGCAGAAGCGACGAGTTAGAGTTCGATTCCGAGCTTGAATTGAGTGAAGGAGACTACGAGGAAGGCGACTCGGCGATGGAAGGCGAAGCAGTCTCCATGGTGCATAAGCTGTTGAAAGGCGGTTTGGCAGCTAGTATCCAACAGATTGTGGCGGCCGAAATGGCAAAGGACCGTTGGTACTGGCGGTACCAAGGGCAACAGGACAGTCGAAAAATCAGGTGAGAGCCTTCCTCAGGCGGTAGTAGAGCATGCGTGTAGCGAAAGGACGGACTCCGCTTGCAGTTCTGGCTGTATGGGGTCAAGGGCAAGGGCAGGCGGCGACATTATTGACACTTTCGATCCTGACAGCCAGGATTGTAACGTAGTCAGCAAAATTGATCAGTTGGGCGATATTCATGAATGGTCGAACTATGAGACAGCGTATTTTATACAGGCGAAATTGCAAGACGCAGTAAGGGGCTGGTTTAATCGGCTGGATAAATATGACCTCTCATGGGAAGACTTTTTTTTTCCAGTTCACTTGCAAACGCGTTGCCTATAACACCCTAATGGGCACTACAAGTAGGAAACGGCGAGGAGGAAAGATACCGATGGACTCTTTTCTCAAAGATGTTTAGACTGTAGCCAACAGGGAATAATTCGGTTGGTAAGAAGTTCCAGATGCTCGTCACACGCCAGAAGAAAGAATTTTGGTAGAGGCTGGTTCTGGGTGTGCTCTGTTGAAGAGCATATGGATGAGAGCTTCTAGCTCGTCGTGTTCGGTCGAACATCTACCGTGATAATATCGATAAAAAAGGGAGAGATCACCCACCATCCGCCTATGTTCTAAGGTGTGAAGGGAACGAGTCAGTGTTTCGTCGTTAATATGTCTAACAGCTCGGTTCTGGATGGAGTCTAAGACCTCTAGAGTATGTTTGGGAGCAGAACTCCAAATGTGAAAGCAATACTCCTGATTTGCGTTTTATAGTGGAAACAGCTGATGGGAGATTAAATATTTTTTGGCACGGAAAAGTACACCCAGTTTTTGAGAGGCACACTTGGCGAGATCTCGGACATGTTCCTCCCATTAGTGCTTGCGGTTATTCCAAGAAGCGAAAGATTGGAAGATTGAGAAAGAATTTCCCCCTCCATGATTATGTCAAGGTAGTTACCCTTAGTTTTTCTACGGGAGAACACAGCAGTCTGTGTCATTATGGCATTGAAGGTTACAAGATTGTTGTATCCCCATTCAAGAATTGTGTTTAAGTCTCGATTGATTGAGTCAGCCTGTTGTCTTCTTAGTTGTCCCAGAGTGGCCGATGATAATGGTTTGTCAGAAGAAAAGGATGATACAAGACTGCTATCGTCTGCATAGCTGTAAATGGGGTTTTCAGTAAGCTTTAGTAGGTCATTTACGTGCAACAGGAACAAAAATGGAGACAAAACCGAACCTTGCGGAACACCAGCATTGATGTCAAATGCCTCGGACGAGACACCATCGATCGCTATCTGAATACTCCTTTTATTCAAAAAACTAGATAATAGTGTATGTAGAGCCGGTGGAAAGCCATAAGCTGAGAGTTTGTCCAGTAGTGATTGGTGCCACACCCGGTTGAATGCTTTGGAGATGTCAAGAGCATAGACTCAAGATTCTCCGTGTTTTTCCACGGTTGAATTCCAGATGTGCGCTACATAGGACATCAGATCTTCTGTTGAGCGTTTCGCTCTAAATCCATATTGCCTATCAGATATTATGTTGTTCTGTTCAAGATATTTTAGGATCTCGGTGTTAATGACTTTTTCCATTACCTTGGCCACTACTGGGGTTTAAGATATTGGACGGTAGTTACTGGCAATATTTTTCTTTCCCTCCTTAGGTACAGGTTGCACTCTAGCGCGCTTCCAGAGGGCTGGGAAAATACCTCTATTGTAGCATAAGGTATATAGTTTGGTTAGAATAGGTGTCAGCTCCAGTGCACACTGTTTGAGAACAATGGGGGGGAATTCCATAAAGTCCAGCGGTCTTTGAGCAGTCAAGACGCATTGTTGTGGTGATCCTAGGTAGGCAACATTGGTGGAGTCTTTCCTTGTGCATCAAGGGTGGAATTTCGTGCAAACATTGAGGCAGACAAGTCTGCCATTTCCTTTGCAGTCACTGCAACGGAATTTTCTTCGCGCAATAGTGGTGGAAAACTTGAAGATGAAAAGTTTTTCCCGATGGCCTTTGCAAATCCCCAAAATGATTTTGAGCCGTTCGGACAGTTCAAAAACTTCTCGCGGACTATCTGATCAAAATCAGCTTTGTATTGATCAATAATTAGTTTGCAGCTATTTCGTGCATCCAGAAAAGCGCGGCGCGAGATAACCGAAGGGTCGTTGCGCCATTTGCGTTAAGTTCGGTTCTTTTTGGAAACCGCCTGAGTACACTTTTTGTTGAACCATGATTTTCCAGGATAGGATCGTTTATTAGAGAAAGGGATTGAAGTCTCCATCCCAATGAGAATGACCTCTGTAATGGATTCAGCAATTACCGATGGATCGCTGGATTTAAAAGACGTCCCTACAAGGGAATGACAAGAAAAAGTCACGAAGTTCACTCCAGTTTGCATGGTTATAATACCACACTTTGCGGGGAAACGCTTTAGAGGACGGTGGAGTTGGACAGGTGGACAAAGCTGATATAAGCCTGTGATCAGAGTTACCCAGTGGTGATGTAATGTTTATCCTATAAGAGTTTGGGGATGTTGTTAGGAACAAATCCAGTAGGTAAGCCTGATGGTTTCCAACGTCCGGTATCCGTGTTGGCTCATCCACAAGTTGAGCCAGGCGGCAGGTGATTGCAAAAGCTTCTCTGCCCATATCATCCGTTCAGGAAGAAAACTTTAACCAAGGGATGTTGTGAACATTAAAGTCCCCCACGAATGTAATTTCAGCATCTGGGTGAGTGGATTGAAGTTTGTCGAACGTTAGTGAGAAGAGTTGTTTATAATTGGGTCATTTGGAGAAAGATAAAGGATGCAGATAAATTTAGTAGCATCCTTTAGTGACAGCTTGAGCCAAAAAACATCAAAATTTGCCGATTCCAAACTCTCTTCTCGGTTACATGAGAGGTAACTGCCGACGTAAGCGCTAACACCTCGTTTAAATCGGAACTTGGTGTAAAGTTCGTAATTGGGGCAAAGCATATGGACAGTGTCCGTAGACGAGCTGACTTGGGTTTCCGTTAATCCCAAAATACTAGGTTTTTCTGGCTGGAGATGGTGATGGACAGAATTAATGTTGGCATTAAGACCTCTGATGTTGCTGAAGTCACTTCTTAAGTTGTTTTTCTTCGATGTGAATCCACCCCGTACACCCTCCACCCGGAGATCCAAATGGGAGAGTATTTTACCTCCGGAATATTTTGTATTGGGTGAATCCATCATCATTATATCATCAGTTTCAGTATTTTTAAGAGGTGTAAGGAAGAAGGTGGAAAACCGCGTCATGCCACAGGACTGGAAACATCTGGAAAGATTATAACCAATCCTTTCAGTGGGACATGGGGTGGTACTGCCTCGGTCGAGAAAAAGTTTCTCTACCACTCGAAATTAGGAAGAAAAAGATCAGTGACCGATGGGAAAGAGAAGAGTAGTATAGGAAGCACTTCAAAGATTAGTGGAAACATGAAGTGCTTCGGCCAGGGGTGCTCGGGCTAGCCAAACCCGTACGCACAAGACGTACATCCCCTGAGCCGCTGGAAGGCGGCTCTTAGGAAGGCGTTTCCTAGAGTGCACGACTTTGCCCAGCTGCTCAAGGAGATGATCGGGAGGGTTAAATTGGACGGCGAAACCAGGACCCATTATTATCATGATAAAATGGCGTTGATCGAAAGGTTTGACCTTTCTGAACTGACTTTTATTAAATAAATTAAAAATAAATAACATTATCGGAAATAGGCGAGGACGTAACAACCCTGCAAGGCGAGTGGCGCGCGGCGGCAGGGGGAGTCATGTAGTTATGTAACATACATAAACATATGTTATGTAATTATGATGACTGTACTGATGAAGGTTTAAGTGGCTGTATAGGCGAAATAAAACGTGTTAGTAAAAAGTGTTGTTTACAAATTGTCAAAGAAAAGAAAGTCCCTACAGTAAGATTTTTAACCATACAATTACTTATGCAAAGTTTTTCTTACTAGTGCAATTTTGTCCGCAAACCCTTAAAACACACATTATTCCTATAGCTGATAAAGTAATCAGTTCAATTTCTAAATTTTAATATTTAAAAATCGGCTAAAGCAAACAAAAATACAGTGTCCAATTACAAAGTGTTCACAGATCCGAACCTGTCTCATTGATGCAACAACGTATTTATTTTAAAACTATGATTTTTATATCGATATTCGTTTGGTAGAGAGAAATCCAATAGTCAGAACGCAAATAAAGACTGCAGTTCAATCACCAAAATTTTTAGTTTCATGTTAATGCCAATGAATGAATGCAAATGTTATTAAACATGATCCAATGAGGTATCTACTCTAGCCAACTAATATTGTTCAGCCAGTAGTTGCATTTTAACTCACCACTGTCAACTGTTCGAAGTGCTGCTGAAACTGCATATTTTGGTTGTGGATATGGTAATCAGTCTGAAGTGGACTGGGTTCTCCAGGACTGCAGGGGGCGGAGTGTCTCCCTCCCAGAGTGGGTGATGGTTGCGGACTGGACCTCGAGCTTCTGTATCCATCCATCTGAGGTAATTGCTAAAATAAGATATCAATCAATGTTCAGGGCTTAGTTAAATGGAATCTGCTTTTTCAGTTTTTTAACAACCTTATGGATGGTATTTAATGATCCCCTAAACTGTATATTACCAACAATAGATCTATATCCAATTAAAAATGAAGAGTTAAGGGCGTGTGTGGAATATTTAATGGAAAAGTCCAAAGGTTAGGAATCCCACAATGTTTATTCATTTACCCAAGTATGAAAAAATTATAACTTTTATTGAAAAGACATTTTGGTATAGAATGGAGAAATGTGCAAACTTTGGACTTTGAAAAATATTACAGAAGAGTTCTAATAATCGCGAAGAAAACTGATGAAGATAAGAATCATTCTTCGGAAGAAAGGAAAAAATACCGAACTTCTGAGTTGGAGTTTTGTTTAAAATATTATAAGATTCCTTTTCTGAATTCAAGTTTATTTTAAACGGTTTTATAATGCAAACCGGTGTTCCTGCAATATCGTTTTCAACTCACGATAAATCCATCATTTGGTAGCAACCGCTTTTTTATATTTAAATATTTCTTTTTACCATTTACCTAAAACATATTACTTTTATTTCTTTAAGTTGCAGTAACTGCGAAAATCAAGAAATACATATTTCGCCTAACATACTCAATAATTTTTCGCCTTAGTGAGATTTGAGATCGGACCCCTGATTATTCACTCCCATGACGTATAATAAAAAAAAACCTACAAAACGAAATATAATATAGGAAAATCATGTTTTACCACTGGTGATGTGGGAGATCCTGGTTGTTGGTACATTCCAGCCATAGCGCCTAATTGTGCGAAATCGGTATTATCTAGTCCGATGTTTTTTTCGCTCTGAAATATACAATAAAGCATGATAGGAGATAATAAGTGATGAACTAAATCAACAATACTGCAAATGTAGTGCATTAGGAGCCATCCCTAGAGGTTGTACATGAAAAGCTACAACAATGTTCATATAAAAGATAAAATCAGAATATGTACTTTGCTATTTTAAATGAAACAATAAAAACGATGATTTTTCCTTTAATCATCGTTTTTATATTATATCGAAATTGGATCTTTCTCTTTAAAAAAATCAACTGCAAATAAACCCAAATTTATATTAAATAATAACATCAATAACATCATTTATAATAAAAACAGAACAAATTACAAAACTGAACTATATGAGTATTTAGAAAAAGGAAAAAATAAGGCCATGAGTAAACCAAAAAAACTGACGTTTAACACTCTAGGTCCTAAAAAATATCAACTGACTGTAGAAATAATAAAGCTAACAAAATTTTCACTTTTAGTAAGTTTTTTTCTTTGGGTTAGGGCTGTTATATCAATGAATATTTATGGCTCTACATCCATGTTAAAACTTCTGACATCGGTGCTAATGCATTGAAGTTAATAACAGCCATGTTTTCAATACAATATAGCGAATATTTAAAAATAGACATCCGCCCAATATTATCTTATTTTGTATAATATTTGGCCATTTTGTATGCCTATAAAAGGCATACAATCAAGCGTGAGTTGGTAACCTTATAGCAAAGAATATTCTAAGAATATAGTGATCAGAGCCACTTTCCCACAGCGCCTTATGGTGAACAGGATGGCCCGTTTATTATGGGATGACACCTTATCTCAGAATCTACGGGGTGCACTTAAAAAAGTTTAATACAAAAGTTGTTTGGATTTACTTAAGTTTTTAAAATATTACATTTTTATATATACAGGGTGTTCGTATTTTCGTGGACAAGTATCAAATTTCTTATTTTAAATATATTAAGGCATTTGAATTGAATTCCTCAACAAAATTTATATATTTTACATATAATATTCTATACCTAAGTCTAACTGTTTTTGACACATTTTGAATTTTATGTCAAAATTGACGTTTGCAGGTCTAAACATATCTATCAATTTCTCCGATTGAAAGCCTTTATTATTTAATTGGAGTTGGTTTTCTTATAGAAGGGTTTCAACTTTAGTAGTCTGTGTTGGCATTTTTATAATAAATAAATACAGGGTGATCAAAAACTAACATTAAAAATTTAACTGAAAAAATCCATAATTTTTATAATTTTATCTTATTTAGCATTAAAATTAAGAGCGACTTTGTATAAGGTTGTCTATTTGAAAAACTTGTAGTTTTTGAAATATTGGCAATTTATCATTTTTCTATTGTAAAAATGCTATACGGCTTTTAAGGTTTGTTATTAAAACAATCGAGCACTACAGAAATTACACTATTTCTAGTCGTCTGACAATACACCTACTTATTACCCCAGCTGGGACGATTAAGTTATTAACCCAGGTAACCCGCCTATTTAAAATATTATTTCATTAGACTTGATACATTCAATTTTGAGACGCCCTATATATGGATATAAAGAAAGAAACAGAGAAAAACAAGTCATAAATTGAAGTCGGGTTTTGCGAGGTTTTCTTGGAGGAGATCCGAAAGCGGATCGCTCGAGAACGGGGATAGATAATCAAAAGCCAGCGCAGTGTACAGTTTATTTTGGTGAATTGTTTTGCTTCTGTGTTGTAACAGGTCAGTAAAATTTATAATATTGTTATTAACATAATTTGTATAAATATTTCTATAATTCATATTTGATGGCATAACCTGTGTATATGTTTAATGAAATCGTTTTAGGCTGTGAATAACCCTGCTTTAAATGAAAACAAAAATGTATTGTTTGCTGTCTTTTCGTGCTGGAATTTTAGTTTTAGTATGACTGTGATTGCAAGTAAGAGCTTTTGTAAAATTACTAACATTTTCCTACCCTGACGGGTGAATATCCTAGTCATAACTGAAATGATCATTCTAGAGATATTGGCCCTAATTTCAACTTTAGCTGAGTAGCCTCCGTATTCCAGGACCTCAGTACCCTTCAGCGGCGTCTGGCTAACTAACACCCCTCTTCGATAGTGTAGTGGTTATCACATCCGCGAATCTGACACGCGGAAAAATCGGGTTCGATTCCCGACCGGAGAGCTATCTCTTCAGTTTTAAAGGCATTGTTACAAGTGTGGAACTACGAATTGTGGTATGAGAGACAGTAACTTAATTAATTATTATACTAATAAAGGATATACAGCATAATTCGGTTTAGGACTTTAGATCGAGGGTTTCTCTGCCGTACTCTTTCCCTTCGTGAATTCCAGACTGTCCGGCACGTTTTTCTCTAATAATTTGGCACGTTTTCTCTAATAAATTAGGTGTATTAGGAACCTGTGATTTAATTTACATGACGCGCCTTTCCCTCAAATTTCCCTAATTTTGTTACCGTCGAGCTCATTTCGAGAGGGTTAAATTGTGCAAGATATAATAATAATAATAACACAATGTAGGTATTGGTTTTCTTTTTAATCTATTTTGACGATCATTGGCAAAATAAGGACAAAGCACAACTTATCTCATTCAACTATGTTGAACTGACCCGGGTAGGTTATACTACAAACCTTTCGTCGGGCGCAGCTGTTCTAGTAGATACAACAGTCTTTCTTTTGCATCATGTATGGTAACCTATAGTGTTAAAATCCCCACCGCATAGGTAACCTCCTATAATGTGTCTAGAAATGTAAAACGCTGGCCAATGGTAGTGTTCTTCTCTATGCTAAAATGGAATATTTACAATTTGTAAATTATGACGTAATCAGGTGCAGTGTATCCAAGAAGTCAAAATGTTTGCCACATGCACATCAATTTAACCTTCTAACACAAACTGCCTGGTAGGAGGCTACCTATGCGGTGGGGAGTTTAACACTATAGGTTACCATACACGATGCAAAAGAAAGACTTGTATCTGCTAGAACAGCTTCGCCCGACGAAAGGCTAATAACTTAATCGTCCCGGCTGGGGTAATAAGTAGGTGCATTGTCACCGAACATTAACAAGAAACTAGAAGGTCCACTCTCAGTACGCACTTTTGATGTAGCGTTTACAAAGGCGAGACGCCAGACTTTAGACAAAACGGGGTGAAATGTGGCACGAGGCCTGAGCGGTTAACCAGCATTTCACCAGGTTGTGTTTTTTTCGCCACGCCTAGGAGGCGCCTCGCCGTCATGGCCAACTAATAACAAAACTTAAAAGCCGCAAAGCATTTTTACAATAGAACAATGTTAAATTGCCAATATTTCAAAAACTACAAGTTTTTCGAATAGACAACCTTATACAAATTCGCCCTTATTTTTAATGCTAAATAAGATAAAATTATAAAAATAGGGGGTTTCCATTTGAAGAAAAATGACGATTTTTCCATTTAAATGTTTAATGTTAGTTTTTGATCACCCTGTATTTATTTATTATAAAAATGTCAATACAGACCACTAAAGTAGATCCCCTTCTACAAGGAAACCAACTCCAATTAAATAATGAAGGATTTCAATAGGAGAAATTTGATAGTTATATTTAGACCTGCAAACCTAATTTTTGACATAAAATTCAAAATATGTCATTAACGGTTAGACTTTAGGTATAGGATATATAAAATTTTATATAGAATTTTCCGAGGAATTCAAAAATGCCTTAATATACAGGGTATTCTATTTAAAATAAGGAAGTTGATGCTTGTCCACAAAAATACAAACACCCTGTATATATGAAGATATAATATTTTAAAAGTCTAAGTAAATCCAAACAACTTTTGTACTAAACTTTTTTTGGTTTTGATTCTGAGATAAGGTGTCATCCCATAATAAACGGGCCACCCTGTACAGGGTGGCTCGAATTCGGGTCTATGTATGGGGAACTCGAAAACCGTAAGAGATACAGTGTCGGTCAAATTAAGGCAAAATTGCGCATTTAAGTGCCTAACAATATGCCGTTTAGAAAGTTTTAAAATTCCGAGTATTTACGGAGATATCCGGAAAAAAACGAAATTTTGAAAAATCGTTTTATTTTTTTCCTGGGCTTATTTAAAAACTTTTTCCGCTCTATCCAATGATGTTATCCAGTTTCAAATCCGACGTTTCGTCTTCAAGGGATCATCATCAACTTTTTTTTTTTAAATACGAACTTTATTTTTTTTTTATCGTTTTTCAGATGGTATTGGCGTTATTAATATGAGTATGTGTTTTTATTTTATTTTTTATTATTTTAATTTTTATTATTTTTTTAATTTTTTTTTATTTTATATATTTTGCTTTGGCGTGATTTTAAATAGTTTAAGGTAGGTACTTTTGAAATTTTCATATCCTATAAAAAATGTTAATTTGTTTTTTGCATTAAGTGGAAAATTGGAGCCCGTATTAAAAATTAAAAATAGTAAAATTATTTTTTACGAGAATATGGCCATGAACTATTACTCAAAAAAGTTGCTTAGTGCATTTTATTTATAAGCAAAATTCCAATAGGTGTTTTTCCATCAAAGTTCCTATAGTATCACGTAGTATGATTATAAATTGTTGATGTTCTCTATTAAATAAATTTTTTAATTGGTTGAAAGTTGGGAATATTTTATCTTTGCAGTAAGCAACTTGTTTGAGTATTAGCTCATGGCCATATTCTCGTAAGAAATAATTTTACTTTTAATACGCTCCAATTTTCCACTTAATACAAAAAACAAAATAAAATATTTTTATAGAATATAAAAATTTCAAAAGTACCTACCTTAAATTATTTAAAATTACGCCAAAGCAAAATTTATAATTAAAAAATTAATAATAAAAATTAACAAAAAATAAAAAATAATAAAAAAAATAAAAACACACAGTCATATTAATAACGCCAACACCATCTGAAAAACGATAAAAAAAAATTAAAGTTCGTATTTAAAAAAAGAAAGTTGATGGTGATCCCTTGAAGACGAAACGTCGGATTTCAAACTGGATACCATCATTAGATAGAGCGAAAAAAGTAGCAATGCAATAGTGCAATTCAATTTGAAATCCGTTTTTAAATAAGCCCAGGAAAAAAATAATACGAATTTTCAAAATTTCGGTTTTTTCCGGATATTTCCGGAAATACTCGGAATTTTAAAACTTTCTAAATGGCATATTGCTAGGCACCTAAATGCGCAATTTTGCCTTAATTTGACCGACACTGTATCTCTTACGGTTTTCGAGTTCCCCATACATAGACACGAATTCGAGCCACCCTGTACAATGAAAACAGAGCTGTTGTTGGGGACCATAAACGGACAATATCCTCATAATTAACTTGGACCATAATCTCAAAATCAATAATTTTCATGATATTTTAGCGAATTTTTTTAAAGGGACTATACTAGAGAAAACAAGACATTTAACACTGGCTACAAATGGAAGCGAGTAGCTTGGGAGGTGGTAATGGGATTATAAAATCTGACTGGAGTGTTGTCAAAAGAAATGATCTTTATTCAGCCTCACCTCGTTATAATTTTTTGATCGAATCTTGTTAAACATATTAAGCGATCTACTTACTCGCACCTGTACCTGACCTATCTGATGCTTAATTAAGAAAACGCAAGCAAATCGGTACTAATCAATCTCAAAACGTTTGTATTCTTATGTTTCCTGTATCTGCTTATATAAAACCTCAAGGGGTGGCTTCAAATACATTTGGGATGGCCACAACTAAATATCTCGATTATTTTTTTTTACCGAATTTGCTTCAATTTTGGTAGGTATTTGTGTCTTCACAGCTGACCTAGTTTCGAGATATAAATTGTAATCTATCTAATAGGCACGCGTTGTTCCAATCAGTTTAAAAATATATATTTAAAGAGTAAATTAAGTTATCTCTAAATAAACAAAAAATGCTGATTCGGTATTATCATAAACCACTTAAGAGCAAATCTGAAATAAATTAGATTTTTATAATGCGGCACGTGTTATAACCACATTTTTATGCAAAACGCCTCCAAACAAAAGTCTCTGGAAAAACATCAACAAAGTAATTATTGACTATTTTGCTTTATAGAAATACAATCAAAAATATTAAATCGAATCTTGTTTTTAACATATACGCAACTATATTTTATAATTTTCACAAATTTCGGAACAGGTTGAATAAACTTTAGATGCTAATAAATACCTGCTAAATAAGTATTATTTATTTATTTCTAGTTCTGCTACAGGCGATTTCTGTTTTTCTACCGAAACTTTAAACCGCAGTTTCTAATTATTAAAAGTAAAATATCTTTATTGTGAACGGGAAAACGAAGTTGCAAAAGACACTACTAGACCATTAAAAACACAAAATTCCAACAAAACTACAAAAAAAATATATATAAAAACTCCAAAGTTCGTTACACTTCAAAGTCGATTTCTGGTCAAGGCTGGCATGGGCTTTTTATCATAAAATGATAATCAGTAGTGCCAATGGACGAATAAACGAAAAGTTGCATTTTACTAGGTACTGCCAAATGAATATCAAAGCATACCATTGGGAAATTGATAGTTCTGAGTAAATGGAGCTGTGATCTCAACCGTAAAAGCTTAAGGCCACGTCTCATATGACACTTTTTATATTTTCGTTTTTATTATGTAGTTTTGCTAGTTTGGATATATCATGAAATGGAATACGATGTGAGAGGACTTTCGAACAATTTTTGATACTAATACCTAATGAGCGTTTCTTTTTCAAATATTTTCATCACTGTAACTCCTGTAACAACGCAACTTTATTTTCTGAATGCACAAATGCCTATCTGAAATGCAACAAATCCATCCAAGAATAAACGACTAAATATTAGTCGTGTCCATCGTAAGTGGAACAACCTGCATACAAAAATACTCGGTGCATCTTAAGATAACATCTTCAACAACAGGTAGCTTATGTTTACAGAAATATAAAAGTGACTGGCAACTGTTGATTCATTCTTAAAATAGAATAGTTGTGATTACATAATTTTTGCCTTTAAATAGAACTTGAAATATATATTATTTACTATGGGATCTTATTTCAAGGTGTACTGAATTATAAAAGAAAATAATCATCTATATTTAACTTTTGTTATACAAGATGTCTCTAGAAGGTTTGTACAAAACGCTAGCACACATTCCTGAGGTTAAAATATGAGGATCTAGCCCAATTTATCCAAGTCCAAAAATAGTTTGGCAGCTATTATTCTTTAAACTTTTTTAAATATTTTCTTTACTAATATCATAATATGCATGAAATTTGGTACTCAGGGTTTTTTTAGGATGAGAAATCGAGATCTGATCATAGCTTCGATGTGCATTGCAGATGGCGCCATTAACAGCACTTCGCCTACATCTGAAGCTTTTTATGTCTCGGTATATTAAATTGTTAATTAAAAACCTTATTCCTAGTCATCTTTTGACTGCTTCAAGCAGCCGTTTCTGATATAATCGAATTTAAATATGTTATTGCGTACTGAAACTACAATATCGTGCCGGAAGCTTCGCGCTTCCGTAATAATGATGAAATCGTGAAAACTTTCACGTGTAGTATATGCAACCGGCATTGAGCGTTTGTTTACTATTTTAGAATCTCTAGTCTAATATTTCACTTCACGTATAGCCCTCCGCTCGCCTCGCTCGCTCCGGGGCGCAACCACAATCAAGAAATAAAGAATTTAAAAATGCAGTACGACAATAGGATTTTACATCTTTTTCAACGATTCAATCTAATCTAAACACGATTCGCAGGCACCTAATATTTGTACTTAAATCCCATCGGGGAGCAACAGTAAACAATTCAATTGCCACTTGAGTCTCTGTAATCGCAACGAACAAGATAGTACGCAAGCGCGAAGCTTCCGGCACGATATTGAAGGGGTGTACGTAGTTCCTTATACTGAAACTCATCGTAGCTTCGCTTCAGGTTTATCCAGGTTTAAGACTGGTCCAAAACATTTGGAGCATGTTCAAGGGCCAACAACAAAAAAAACATAACAAAGATCTAATGGTAAGAATGAACTGGCAAAAAACAACACGAATACCATAACAAACTAAAACAGCAAACTTATATTATAAATTGTTCCACAAAACTCTAAGTAAATCTTCAAAATTAAATTATTTTTCATGTACAGGGTGTCCCAAATTCGAGCCTCATCATTGGGATCTCGGAAACTAGAAGAGATACGAGGTCGGTTAAATTGAGGCAAAGTTGCGCAATTTGATGCTGATTAAAATCCCACCTTAAAAGTTTAAAAAATCCGAATACTTCCGAAGATATCTAGAAAAAACCGAATATTCGCGATTTCATTTTTATTTTTTTATGACTCTATTTGAATAGATAT
>MU184102.1:57841-107978 GCA_016904865.1 Pissodes strobi | reverse complement strand
GGAAACTAGAAGAGATACGAGGTCGGTTAAATAGAGGCAAAGTTGTGCAATTTGATGCTGATCAAAATGCCATCTTAAAAGTTTAAAAATTCCGAATACTTACGAAGATATTTGGAAAAAACCGAATATTCGCGATTTCATTTTTATTTTTTTATGACTATTTGAATAGATATAACAAAATAAATTTTACATTCTCAATGCTACTTTTTCTGTTCTACAAGATGGTGTTATCAGATTTTCAAACCGACGTTTCGTCTTTGAGCTGCCATCATCAACTTTGTTTTTTTAAATACGGCCTTGGATTTTTTATTACGGATTTTACGAGCATCTAAAGTCCCAAAACCAATGATGTATCGCACTTATTCGAAAAATTTATATTAATGGCATTTTCCATGGTCAATAATCACTAAAACATTTTACTGATCCTATTAATAATGGCTAATTCCCTTATCAAATTGTTTACGGTTCCTCGTTGGAATCTCCTTTTTGTGCCTTAGATTGTCTAGAGTTTAGTTGAATCGTTCGATTCGAGGCGTGTCGCATTAACTCTGAATGTACTTTATTTAGTACAATTATTGTGATTTCACCGTGATTGGAGGCTAACTTTTTTTTATTAACACGCAACAGTTTCTGTGGAGTAGCGCCTGCATTCGTCATGGCAGAGGTTTTTAAATGCTGCAAGAATAAATCCAATAATAACTGGATATGTGTGGTCTGTAGTAATGTCTTCCATCCGAGCTGTGTGAAAAGAAGGAAATATTATGAAATTCTAAACAATAACTTGATATATTGTTCAGCGGATTGCAGAGATTTGGCTGCAAGAACTGGTGAGGGAGAATATCAGATTCAATCCTTTTTATGCCTTGTGCAGGATCTGCAGGCAGAGCTGAAGCAGAAAGACAATTACATTGTGCGCTTAAAGCGAAGCTCGACCGTCTTTGAGGGTGACGCAGCTGAGATGGAGTCTAAGTTTCGGGGAGACATCGAAGTATATCAGGCAGAAATATCAGACCTGCGATCCCAGCTAAAACAAAGGGATGACATAATTAAAAGCTATGAGGAGAGAACCTTTGTAAGTTGTGAAACGCAAACAACAGCGAGGACGCACACTGTTTCGACTCAGACTTTGGTTTCAGATAGCACCTCTATATGTTGTTCAGCTACCCAGACCTTCATCGGTTCATGCAGGGAGGCAATGGTGCAAACGGACACTTTGGATGCTTCAAATAGAGATCAATGACTTGAATGATCTAAACAAAAACATGATAACTGCAATCAAAACTCTTGAGGCTGATAACCAAGCCTATCTTAATGAAATAACAAAACTGATGGATGAATTTCAAGAACAAGAATCTCAAAAAATTGCAATTGCTCGAACGGTGTCATTACGGCCCACTATGCGGGATGGCGATGATGTCTCCTGTTTGACAAATGTGAAAGGTATTCGAAACATTCTTATCCTGGGTGATCAAACGATCAAAAACCTTGACAGGCCGTTGCGGAGGATTTTTGGTGATCAGGGAGTCAGAGTCCAAGCAGTTGTTAAACCTAATGCGACGTACAAACATATTATCGATCACATTGGGGAGTCTGTAAGGGGTTTAACAAGCAATGATTTTGTGATAGTGGCATGTGGAGCTAACGATCTGGCAACTGGCAAGTATCCTCGAATGCGACACATTAACTTTAAGCTTGGGGAATGTTGTCATACTAATGTGATGTTTTTGTCATCTCCTGTAATAAACACGAGTCAGTCAAGACTTGTAAGATATTTTAATAGAAAGTTTGAACAGTTTTTGAATTATGTCAATAGGTTTACTGAAAATAGTGTCTTATATCTGGATATTTGTGATAAAATGGGTAATAGACTGAATAACTATAGGGTTTCTCTGTTAGTTCAGTGCATTCTTAATGCAACACAGATCACAAACAAGAACAAAAATTTAATTCATATTAAAACATCGGGTCTAACTGAACCTTTTCCTGGGAGCGGAGAGACCTTGGAGTTGTGGTCTGTGCCCGAGTCTGTGGTGGATGCTGTTTTACTTGTTGATGGTAGGGAGTCTGAGTCTGAGCCCGACGATGCATTGGTTGGTGATAATATTGATTGTTTAGGCGGTGATAAGAGTGATGTGTTGGCTGACATAAATATAGCCCGTGATATAACCAATCCAAATTTTCCACTAGCAAACGACACACTGGAGGTAACTTAAATAACTTAAATAAGATACAGATTTACTATCAAAATTGTAGAGGAATTAAGACTAAGCTTGAAGTTTTAAAATGTAATATATTGAATAATGATAGTGATATAATTGCTCTGACTGAAACTTGGCTAAATAGCTCTGTTTATAATTCTGAATTTAATAACAATAGAATAATTTTCAGAAAGGATAGAAACTTTGAAATGACTGGAAAAAAACAGGGAGGTGGAGTTTTGCTGGCGGTAAAGAATGGTTATGTAGTTGAGGAATGTAATGTGTTTGATGATGCCCTTGAAGCAATCTGTGTTAAATTATGCCTGGGCCATAGGAAATATGTGTATGTAATAGTCATTTACTTTGTGCCAGGTAGTGGCAAGGATTTGTATAGAAAATTTTATAATTGTATTGAAACTAATTTTTTAAATTATGATTGTATAATTTTAGGTGATTTTAATTTGCGTGACTTTGTGTATGACGTCCATAATGAACATGTTCTTGATTTCAAGAGTTTCTTAGCATTCACTAGCTTTCTGCAGATTAATAGTGTACGAAATGTCAACAATGTCCTTTTGGATTTGATAATTGTTAGCCCCCTTTTAGAGAGCTGTGAGGTGGAAATTGATGCTGACCCATTGCTACCTATTGATATGCATCATCCTGCTTTGTTGGCAAGTTTTAAGTGTGGATGTGAATATGAAGAATGTGAGCCAATCACAAATAGGAAATTTAACTTTAAGAAGGCAAATTATCTTCTGATGTATGATATGATCCAGAAACAGGAATGGGGGGCTCTTTATGAGTACGACAATATTGATGGCGCGCTAGCCAAGTTTTATGCTATATTTCATGATATATTTATTCAATGTGTTCCTTTGTCGACACAGGTCGGGAGAATGTTTCCTGTTTGGTACAATAGAGACATTATAGTACAACTACGGAAAAAAGAGAAGTATTTCAGGAAATATAAACATACTCGATCTGATTACTGGCTAAACAAGTACAAACATATGAGGCGCCTAATTAAAGCTAAAATTAAATTTGCCTATAACGAGTATATGGCAAGAGTAGAGATTGGCTTGCATGACAATCCAAAGTATTTCTGGTCGTACATTAAGCAACAGAAAAATAACACAGATATTCCATCAGAGGTCAGCTATGATAATGTCTCCTATTCGGGTGCTAAAGGTATAGCAGATGGGTTTGCGCTTTATTTTAGCTCTGTGTTTTCTGTGGTTGAAGGTCTGGACTGTTGTGAGCGTGAGTGTAACAATCACTTTTGTGACGTACCTATAACTGAGCATGAGATTCGTAAAGCGATAAAAAAGTTGAAAGGGAACAAGGCCATAGGACCAGATGGCTTTCCGGGCTATATACTTAGAGGTTGCAGTGACTCGCTGCTGCACCCATTAGCGTTTCTCTTTAATCTAAGTTTTCAAACTTCTACTTACCCAACTATCTGGAGAATAAGTAAAGTCGTTCCAATATTTAAGGGCGGCAACAGACATGAGATCACTAACTACCGGCCTATTTCTATTGTGAGCGCTGTATCTAAGGTTTTCGAAATAGTCCTCTTCAATAGAACTTATGAAGAGGTAAAATTTAATGTTTCGCAATATCAACACGGCTTTCTTCCACAGAGATCCACTATGACGAATTTAATTACTTTTTGTCAATATTTGCATGAATCATTTAATAACAAACGGCAAGTTGACGTAATTTTTACAGATATGGAGAAAGCCTTTGATAAGGTGAAACATAGTATTGTTATTCAATCAATGAGCAGAATGCATGTATCAGAAGACTTAGTTAATTTAATAAGATCCTACCTTAGTGATAGGCAACAGTATGTTGAGATAAAAGGGGCAAAGTCCTGTGTATATGGTAGTACATCAGGGGTTCCACAGGGTTCTAACTTGGGACCTCTTTTGTTTCTGATTGCAATTAATGGACTGTGTCAGGTTGCGAGACACGCTCGGACATTGTCATTTGCTGACGACTTCAAGTTATTTTTGGAAATCTGGACAGAGGATGATTGTGATTTCTTGCAACATGATTTGAATGGTGTTGTCGAATGGTGTGCTGACAATGGCTTTATTTTAAACGGTAAAAAATGCACCACAATGACGTTTTCCCTGAATAAGAATCCAATTATTAGCAGATATAGCATTAATGGAACAGTTTTAGAACAGACTTCTAGTCATAAAGACCTAGGAGTTATTTTCGATGGTTCTTTATCATTCACGGGTCACATTGTTGAAAAGATTAATGATGCTCATAGGGTGATGGGGTTCGTCGTCAGATCCGCCAAACGGTTCAGTGTGGATGTTTGCCTTCGACTGTTTGACAGTCTGGTATTACCTAGACTGGAATATGGAAGTATAATCTGGTCGCCCCACTATGAAGTCTGGTCGAAATCAATAGAGAGGGTCCAGAGAAAATTTTTAAAATATATGTTCTTGAAACAGTACGGTTATTATCCGCATTTAAAGATCCTTTACACAAATAGTGCACTATGTAAAAATCGACCTCTCCTATTGGTCGATCCATCTCGTATTACGATATGTCTGCGTGATGCAATCAATTTCCGTCAAGAGCTCTCGTGGTGTAGAGGTTTAGATCGTTGGGTCTCACCTGGAAAACGCGGGTTCGAACCCCATTCCTTTTTTTAATTTTTTTTTAAAGATTATGTTTCCAAACAGCTTTTTTTCTTGATTTTGGGTATGTCTTGGGTTAGATTGGGTTAGCACCTGGTTAGTTTCCTTTTCTTGAGCCCCCGAAGCGAGCGGAGGGCCATGCTGATCGACCAATGGAAAAGGCCGATTTTTATATAGTGCACTATTTGTGTAAAGGATCTTATAATGCTTATTATCCTGTGCAGGGATATGATCAGTATGCTTTGTTAAGTTTATTTAATAGATTGACACTGGAAAATAGGCGAATTAAAATTTGCTTAATGTTTTTGTATAAACTTATCAACAATCGCATAGACTCCATGGACATCTTATCACAGTTGCCATTTTCAGTTAATCGTGTCAGCACTAGACAGAGGAAAACATTTTATTTAGATTTTCCGAGAATCAACATATATAAAAATTCTCCTATTTATCGTATGTGTGATATCTTTAACACCTATGCTAGTGACATAGATGTAACAGTTACCAATTTAGAACGCTTTGCAAGAATTGTAGAACAAAAGTTGCTTGCTGCTCAGGCTCGGCGGATGATAGTTGGATAGTGTGAGTGTATTTTCGGATTTTTACTTCTGTGTGGTGGAAGTTTCGAGTGGTGTTATTTTATGTTATTTTATTTTAGTTAGAATAGGTGGTATCTGTAAATGGCATTGCTGTAGATACTGTATTGAATAAATAAATAAATAAATAAATAAGACCTCATGTGTTAGAGAGAGACAGAAAACATATTATTGTAAGATTTTACCAGGAAATTATTAAAATGACTTTTTCGAATAAGTGCGATACATCATTGGTTTTGGGACATTAGAAGCTCTTAAAGTCCGTAATAAAAAATCCAGGGCCGTATTTAAAAAAACAAAGTTGATTATGGCAGCTCAAAGACGAAACGTCGGTTTCAAAATCTGATAACACCACCTTGTAGAACAGAAAAAGCAACAATGAGAATGTGAAATTCATTTTGTTATATCTATTCAAATAGAGTCATGAAAAAATAAAAATTAAATCGCGAATATTCGTTTTTTTCTAAATATCTTCGGAAGTATTCGGAATTTTTTAACTTTTAAGGTGGCATTTTGATCAGCATGAAATTGCGCAACTTTGCCTCCATTTAACCGAACTCGTATCTCTTCTAGTTTCCGAGATCCCAATGATGAGGCTCGAATTTGGGACACCCTGTACAGGATGGTTCGAATTCGAGTCTATGTATGGGGATCTCGAAAATCCATAGAAGAGATACAGTGTCGGTCAAATTAGGGCAAAATTGCGCATTTAGGTGCCTAACAATATGCCGTTTAGAAAGTTTTAAAATTACGAGTATTTCCGAACATATCCGAAAAAACCAAAATTTTGAAAAATCGGTTTATTTTTTCCTCGGTTTATTTCAAAACGAATTTTATTATTATTTTTTTTTTATTATTTATTCTGCTTTGGCGTAATTTTGAATAGTTTACGTTAACTAATGTCAATTAAAGTTCGTATTTAAAAAAAAAATAACGAGAGGTTTGGAATCCGACGTTTCGTCTCCAAGGGGTCATCAACTTTTTAAATACGAACTTTAATTAAATTTACTTAACCTAAACTATTCAAAATTACGCCAAAGTAAAATAAATAATAAAAAAAGGAATTAAAAAAAATAATAAAAAAAATGCATATCCATATTAAAATAAAGCTAGTATCATCTGAAAAACGATAAAAAAAATAAAGTTCGTCTTTAATAAATGAAAGTTGATGATGACCTCTTGAAGACGAAACGTCGGATTCCAAACTCAATACCACCATTGGATAGAGCGGAAAAAGTGGCAATGTAAAAGTGCAATTCAATTTAAAATCCCTTTTTAAATAGGCCCAGGAAAAAAATTAAAACGATTTTTAAAAATTTCGGTTTTTTTCCGGATATCTCCGGAAATACTCGGAAATTTGAAACTTTCCAAACATATTGTTAGGCACCTAATTGCGCAATTTTGGCCTAATTTGACCGATACTGTATCTCTTACGATTTTCGAGATCCCCATACAAAGACTCAAATTCGAGCCATCCTGTACACAAAGAAAATTCTACGGGCAAAGTTGAACTGCATCCCTTTCCATCATCTCGGCATATAACCGTAAAATTCAGTAATTTTGTGTTCGTGCTCACAATTCTACTTCAGAGTTAATAGGTCTAGAGTATATCATATTTTTAAGAGTTCTCTTGTTCCCCATATAAAATATTCCATGGAATTAAATCCGGTGAGCGAGGTGGCAATTTACGGGCACATCAGAAATAAAAAACATCAAGCTATGAAGCTTTAGATGTAAGCGAAGTGCTGCTGGTGGCGCCCTCTGCAATGTACATAATGATCCGCTTATCTTGGAAAACTACCTTATACCATAAAATATACAACAGAGAGAAAAAGTTCCGATTAAACGTTTCTTAGTTTGATTCATATTTAATAATATTATACTTTTGTATATACAGGGTACTATATTGTCAATGGACACGCACCAACTTTCTTAATTTAAGTGGGAGCCTCTATATATTATTATATATTTAGTGACAAATATATGTTTTATTTATGTTTTAGTACTAAAATTTTTACTGTATTGTCACATTTCGGGAATCTTTAATTTTACTGATTTGTTAAATGTGATCCTCTGTTTATTATGTTAGGTCTAAACGATATATAACAAGATGGATCTGCGGCTCACCGCATCGGACTTATTGCCCATCTTCTTCAGTAAATCTTATTAATTTCTTAATCAATTTGCGTATATCGATGCTTGTTTGCAGTAATCTATACAATACAATTTTTTATGCAAAAAATATATAATAAAAATTATAATTTATAGGGTGTTTTATTTGGAAAGACAAAACATATTTTTAGAAAATTATACGGGAAATCCCCGCACCTTTTCTCTATAACATTTTTGTAACAACAGCAATTACCTCTCCAGGTACGATGCGAAATATAATGTACATGTGAAATTTGTAAATAAGCGATTATTCAAAACAATATTGTTTAAGCTCACATAAAATGATAACCCAAACTTTTTTAATTGGAATGAAATTATACAAAAGTCACAAATCTAAAGACGTTTTTTTTTAGTTACATTCATAATGCGAAACTCACGAAGAAATAGCTTTTGTAGTTTGGGTTAGTTAGTAGTACTGCTATAGGATTTTTTTCTTATTATTTTTAACCATAGACTGGGTTAAAAAGATAGACAAAATTAATAAAATGTCTAATTAAAAAAACAATTTTTTCCTACTTTAGAACAGCAACAATAAATAAGAGAACTTTAATAGAATTCTTTAAACAGCATACAATGTAATATTGGTTTTTTAAGTGTTATTATCTCAGATACCGTTGACTTTAGAGAAGAGAAAAGTTATATGAGATTAATACATGATTTAAAATGACTCTAAAAATGCAGAAATATATACTTAGTGTTCAATTAGCAAAAAAAGCTAAAGTTAAGTTGTCTCGCTTTTGCGAGAAGTACCCGTATAGTTCAAAATATTTTACCTTTGATAACCAATAAAATTTTGCTTTTAAGTTTTTTCTATCTGTACTAGCTTACCAGATTTGGAAGAATTACATACTAAAGTGATACGCGATATAATTATGCACAGAAAGACATTCCGTTATGTTTAAAGTTCCCACCTAAGGTTTAGTGTTTTACGGTTCATTGGGCATTAGTGATTTAGTGTACTTATAACCCTGCCCTATAAATTAGTTAAGTATACCAAAAAAAGTAAACTGCATGCCATTTTTAAAATTTCTTAATAAATATAATAGGTATCTAAAAACATTAAACAGTATCTATTACAGAAGACTGTGAAGTAAATACTTACCAAATCTAATTATCCACTCCTTGCAAATTTAATCATGGATAGTTCATATTTGATGGGATAACATGTATACATATTTAATGAAATCGTTTTATGCTGTGAGTAACCCTGCTGTAAATGAAAACAAAAATGTATTGTTTGCTGTCTTTTCGTGCTGGAATTTTTAGTTTTAGTATGACTGTGATTACAAGTAAGAGCTTTTGTGAAATTACTAACATTTTCCTACCCTGACGGGTGAATATAAGTGAAATGATCATTGATATTGGCCCTAATTTCAACTTTAGCTGAGTAGCCTCCGTAACCAGGACCTCAGTACCTGCCAGCGGCGTCTGGCTAATTAACACCCCTCTTCGGTAGTGTAGTGGTTGTCACATCCGCCTGACACGCGGGAGACTCGGGTTCCATTCTCGGTCGGAGAGCTATCTCTTCAGTTTTAAATGTACTATTACGAGTGTGAAACTACTAATTGTGGCGAGGGAGACAGTAATTTAATTATTATACTAATAAAGGTTATACAGCATAATTCCGTTTAGGAATTTAGATTGAGGGTTTCTCTGCCGTACTCTTTCCCCTCGTGAATTCCAGGCTGAGTCCGGCACGTTTTTCTCTAATAATTTGGCACGTTTTCTCGAATAAATTAGGTGTATTAGGGATCTGTGTTTTAATTTACATGACGCACCTCTCCCTAAAATTTCCTTAATTTTGTCACCGTCGAACGCAATCCGAGTAATTAAAATTGTGCAAGATATAATAACAACACAATGTAGGGATTGGATATCTTTTTAATCTATTTTGACGGTCATTGGGAAAATAAAGACAAAGCACAACTTATCTCATTCAACTATGTTTAACAGGCCCGGGTATGTTATACTACAGTACGTTATAAGTAATTATGTTAAACATGAACTCGCGGGCAGATCGGCAACAGTGGCGATCTCATATTCCGATGGACGCCGGAGCGGGCGTCCCTTAATTTAACATTGAATACATCTTCTATTGAAAGTATTATTTCCTTTAATATTATGCAACCATTTTAAGTAACGCCGCGAATTGGGACCAATATCTTTGTTCCTCCAAATAGCACATCAAACCTTTACCGTTTTTTTTTTACTTTCACGCCTTTTTTTATTTCCACTGCTAAACTAATGGGCGTTTTTTCTATTTAATACTTTACTTGATGTTGTCAATATGGCATCATCGCGGCGTCGGTACAAATAATATGTACAAAAAAAATATATTTTTTATCCGATCGGACGAAAAACGACACCTTTCCGATGTGTTTTCTCACCGCAAAAGTCATGATTCCAGTATATTGTATTCGTTGCTTGGCAACATACAATAACTGTACAAGAATAGAAAATAACTGTCCGGGAATATAACATTCCCGTCCTAGGCCGAGAATGTAACATTTCTGTTCTATTCAAACACCTTGTTTGTCAGATCTGACGTCTATCAAAAGAAACATTTAGATGCTATTTCCGTAGTTACGTAATAAATTTCAAGCTCGCTCGATTCAAAACTTGATATTATGTTGAGTTTAAATTTAAAACACCGTTTTTATTTAGAGGAAGATTTGGCTCTATTTTTATAAGTACGTATTCTAATTAATTTCGATCGGATAAAAAATAGTATGTGCATCTCGTAGGAAAAGCACATTCCTGGACTCCTGTGTTGCTGGCCTCGGCTGCGCCTCGTCCAGCAATTACCACAGTCGTCCAGGAATGTTTTGCTTTTCCTCCTAGTTACACAATATACTATTTCACGAAGAGTGTGTTTATTTGACAAACCTTGATGGTAGTCGGCTTTGATCATAAGAATAAAACTGATTTCTTTCTTTTGTTTATTGTCATAGTAACAAACGACTGACACCTTAATATTTCGACATTTACTAAGCGTTACCCATCATTAATAGTTGCTTATGGTTTTCATTTATTAGTTTTATATTATACATATTTTACTTTTACAATACTTGCTTATTATGTTTAGTTTAGAAGAAAAATTAATATGTTAGAATGTTAATTATTACACAATAAATATCTCTTGTTCACAGGAACACACTTAATTTCCATTAAGGTGACATCCAGAGAAAAAGAGCTTCGATATAATTTATCAGCAATTTAAGAGAATAGGAAGCCTACAAATAGAAAAAGTCACCGCAAAGTTTTAAAGGAAGAAAAACAGCTTGATATATATGAAGATACCCCGAAACATCCGCCCGTCTAGATCTAGAAGTCAAAAGAATAACGCTACAAACATGTCTCAAAATAAATTATAAGAAGCCCTACAAATATTTACCCGTTCAAAAGTTAGAACAACGTCATCAGAATGCCAGGCTGGTTTACTGTAATATATTAATGAACTGACACTTCGCAGAAAATTTATCTCATGATATTATTTGGATGGATGAGTCCATATTTACATGAAACAAAATATTTAAAAAAAAATCACACTCCTTATTGAAACAGTGAAAGAGAAAACGTGTTAAGTCAAAAAATCAGGAAGAACTTCGGTAAAAGTTTGGTGTGCTATTTGGAGGAACAAAGTTATTGGTCTTGTATTTTTCAAAATTTAAGAACGCTGCATTACTTGGAAATGTTGAATAATATCCAACCCCTACTTGAAATAACTTTAAAAGAACGAGCAAATTTAATTTGGCACTCTATAACAGAAGTGAAGCAATAACAAACTATTTCAATGAACATTACAAATTGACCAGACTTTTCTCCCCTCGGCTATCTCTTAGGCTTAAAGAGTTGCTATACAAGCACAAGCCGTCAACAATGCAGGATCTTCAAAACCGTATTCGAGAATGTATACAATACATGAACAACGAAACTGAATTTGTTAGGAGTGTCGTTCTTCATTTAGAAATTATATATACTACTTGCATTGTCCAAAATGAAAGACAAATCCAACAGCTTTTGAAGTAATTAATACGTAGTTCATAAGTTAGTGTCTTGTTTTATTTCGTCCGTATTAATTCCATATCGTTGCTTTATTCTTCTCACGAGGCGGTTATTTTAATGTTGTAGTATTAAAATGATACTAGATTTCTTGCAAAAAAAAATTATATTATATTATATGAATATTGCAAACAATCAATCATTCAACAATCATATTATATATGAATATTGCAAACAACCATCGGTTAAGAAATTAATTAACGATTTATTGAAGAAGATCGGCAATAAGCTCGAAACGGTGAGCCCCAGACCCACCTTGTATATAGTTGAACTGAGTTTTTAATGCTTTATTTAGAGGTGACATAATATGCAGGAGCTTACATTTTAAAAAATCAGGAATATTAAAGATGCACGAAATTTGACAACACAGCATCATTTTCCAACAGAAAAAAATTTGCTACTAAAAAATAAATAACAGATATATTTGTCCTTTTTTTCGGCGCAGCAGATTTTCAAAATATTCTTGACGTCAATTCAAAAACGCAGGAATTCTGAATAGCAGGGTGTAGATTAAAACTAATTTTGACTTTGCCTCCCACTTCGGTGTCACAAGCTGAATTTTTCAGGGATGGAAATACATGATAATGTAACCCTTATTCCGGAGGTAAAACAAAATTAGACTGTGCAAAAGGGCACTATCATCAAAAATCGAGATATTGATACCACCGTATAGAGAAAAACATAGTTATTTTTTGGTCCAAAGCACAAAAAGGTCTTTGTAGGGAGTATTTTTTGATAATTATTTTTAAAAAATCGTTTCCATTAGCCTTTATGGCTGAAAATCATTTTAAACGTAAATATCTCGGTTTCAGCCGGGCAAAAATTTGGTTAACAAGTGATCTTTTTTAAATATAACATTCATTTGACAAAAAAGGAAGGCCTAAATGAGAAAATACTATTCTTTATAAAAAATTCGCCTATGTCTTGGCCAGGTAATAGAGCAAATCCCATATTTTTTGCTTGTAAACTAACAATGCTACAACAATAAATAATGAGAGATGTCATGGGTTAATTGAGACCGCCAGATGCATCATTCATAGTCTATCTTTCTCTTCGCCTTCACGTTTAGCATGCTTTGTTTCTCTCTGCGTGCCGACAGATGCAACACTTATAATAATATAATAATAATAATAATAATAATAATAATAATAATAAACTGTCTTTTATTTGTATCCAAAAAACATTTAACATACATATTTGATTCAAGCCATGGCGAGATCTAGCCTAAGGCTACTCTATCTAATATATGATTATAGATCTATTAAGATGTTTTATTTTATTTGTGTTATAAAACTTCTTGTTAGGTATCAATTTGCAATCTGCCATATTGTATCTCTGTTTTTATCAAAGAATTAATAAGTTTATGTGTTACATATAAAGTACTTATCTAGTAAATTTCGAAGAAATATAGACATTTTTTGCGTTTTTATACATACATCTGTTTCAGGTGAATATATCTGGGTAAGTTGTAAGTTTTTGTTTAAAATTTTAATTACGGAAGAATCAGAGAGCAAAAATAGGGACGATGCTAAACGTCGCCAAGGCAATATGCTTGGTGATGCAACAAAAGGGTGCCTGGAAATTAGAGGTCATGACTGATACTTAGGCCGCTTTCGTTTTAATATTTCTAAAGGGTGAATAGAACTGAACGGATCAGTTCAGATCATTGTTTAAAACGAACGCACACAAGAAAGAAGTACGTTATAAGTAGTATTTGACTCAGGATCAAAGATTATTAAATTGCTCATTTTCCTTGTTTAGAAAATTTGTACTAATCTTTAAAATCATTTAAATAATACAAACAAAAACAAGAATTTTGGACGGCAGTATTGACACTAGTGACAGCTGCCCCGAAATTGTGCTGAATGCTCCTAAAAATAACCAGGGTCTTTGCGGGTGCAGAGGGGTATCGATTTGAGTAGATCTGTTCAGTTCACTTGGCTAAAACGAACGCAATTGATCTGAATGGTTCACCCCCGGGCTACCCAAAATGGTAAAGAATATCATATGTCTTGCGGTACTTTTTCTCATCGCTTCAATATTTCTTTTACAGGAATAACTAATATAGCATAGCTTGTGCCAAATTACTTCGTCGTATTTATTACTAATTTTAGCATCTGAAATGACTTTTTGTATTGTTTCATTAATAATATCAATACTACATCGAATCTTGTTTGCCACTAGAAAAGTAGAAAAAGTTCTTTCTGTCGCCCTAATTAACTTGCCTTTATTATCATTGCATAATGACTTCGGTCTATTTCGAACATAAAAGAGACAAGAAGCGCAATTTCGCTTTCTGAACTTGAATCCGTTGTGCTGTCCATTCTAATTTGATTTCTGTTAAAAAAATATGCAATATTGTATAAAGAAATAGGTACCCTTCAAAAAAACAAATTATAAAAAGTCATTGCTTAGGGTCGTAAGTATACATGACAAATTAATATTCTTTGTTCCAATTTTATTTTATTCTGAGTAGGCTATGACTAGATTGTTGATAACAGTACCCAACAATATAAATAAGTATCAGTCATGGCCTACTCAGGATAGAATATCTTGGAACATAGCATATTTGAATAAAATTTCCCTCGGCTTCAGTGTAAAACATGAAATATGCAATTAAAACATTGACCTCTAATTTCCAGGCACCCTGTTTGTTGCATCAGCAAGCATATATTCCCTTGGCGCGACGTTTAGCATCATCCCTATTTTTGTTCTCTGATTCTTCCGTAAACAAAATCTTACAACTTACCCAGATATATTCACCTGACACAGATGTATGTATACCTATATAATAAAAACGCAAAAAATGTCTATATTTCTTCTAAATTTACTAGATCGGTACTTTATATGTAACACATAAACTTATTAATTCTTTGATAAAAACAGATATACAATATGGCAGATTGCAAATTGACACCTAACAAGAAGTTTTATAATACAAATAAAAAAAAACAAATCTTAATAAGTCTATAATCATATATTATGTGCTGCATCTGCCGGCACGCAGAGAGAAACAAAACATGCCAAACGTGAAGGCGAAGAGAAAGATAGACTATGAGTGATGCATCTGGCGGTCTGAATTAATTATGGCGCCGCGCGGAGTAAACCCATGAGGTATCTCATTATTTATTGTTATAGCATTGTTAGTTTACAAGCAAAAAATATGGGATTTGCTCTATTACCTGGTCAAGACATAGGCGAAACTATTATAAAGAATAGTATTTTCTCATTTAGGCCTTCCTTTTTTTGTGAAATGAATGTTATATTTAAAAAAGACCACTTGTTAATCAAATTTTTGCCAGGCTGAAACCGAGATATTTACGTTTAAAATTATTTTCGGCCATAAGGGCTAATGGAAATGATTTTTTTTTAAATAATTATAAAAAAAATACTCCCTACAAAAACTTTTTTGTGCTTTGGACCAAAAAATAACTATATTTTTCTCCATACGGTGGTATCAACATCTCGATTTTTGATGATAGTGCCCTTTTGCACAGTCTAATTTTGTATTACCCCCGGAATAAGGGTTACCTTATTATGTACTTCCATCCCTGAAAAATTCAGCTTGTGACAAAAAAGTGGGAGGTAAATCGTTTTCTAGAGCGAATATATTAACACATACACTCTACTAGAAGAAAACGCCAATAAATCAGAAACCCATAATATTATATATCGTTAAATTCATCTTTAAAACCACTCTCAAACTATATAATAATTTAAGAAAGTTGATGCGTGAAAATAGAGTATCCTGTATATACAAAAGTATAATACTGTTAAAATATAAATCAAACTTAGCCTCAGGAATTTGTGGTAGCGTTTTGTACAAACCTTGTAGACACCCTGTATATTATCTCGAATATTAAACAATTTAGAAAAAGACAAATTTACTTATACAACGCAAAACTAAAAAAAAGGCTGCACAAATAATGCTAAAAAAATGGTGATGAAGGTTTAAAATGAATAAAAATTTGGATAAACCTACCTACCTGAGACAAAGACCGCTGCTGAAACCTAGAATACCTAGAATTACTTGGGACTGATAAATGATTCTGAAACAAAATAATAAAAACGTGCAAAATAAAAAAAAATCTGTCGCAACACAATATAGCAAAATTAAAAGTTACAAATAAAGCTGTAAGTAAACAGAAAAATCAATGCTCATATAAAAATATATTATTTAGAATAAATCATATATTATGTTATAATATAAAAGGATGTTGTATTGGAAACTGCACTAAATATTTCAAAACATTAATAGAGAGGTTGCCGGTAATCCATATTGGCAGTAGCTCACGATTTCAGATATTTTTTGACAAGACACTCAAACTTGATTTATGACTTGCCCAGAAATGCAGCAATTCACAGATTTCAACAAACTCGTATTATTTTCAAGGAAATTTCATAAAACAAAAGGAATGAGGGTTGTTAAGAAAATATAGATATTAAAAAGAACAAGGTTAAATTTAACATAATAACATAACTTCAACCTGTTATTTTCCTTACATATAATATTCAACAATTCCTTTTCAAATACTAGTCTCATAGCTTGCGCTAAATAATTTCATTTGCATATAACTTTGTTCACAATTGTATTCTACCATTGTTCCTATTCGGAACCAATATGCAATATGTGGTTAAAAAACTGCTGAACTTGAATAGAATAGTGCCATAAACGACAAAAAAATACCCGTCACCAAAATAACCTATTTTCCATCTAACAAACCCAGGAATGGTTCAGAAAAGGCCAAATCTAACATCTTTAACAATTTACCAACTATCCATTTTTCGTGCAGTTACGCGTTTTGTTTTCAGCTTGTTAGGAATGATTACATTTTGCATTTTAATCTGTTTGTAATATGTTAGTCCCTTTATTTTAATTTGTAGCATTTTTCTATTCTAACTACATGGTTCCCACTAGAAATTAAAGATAAAATTCCCCGACTTTCCAGGTGAAACAAAATTTTTATGACCACAAAAATACTCTATACTCTATTTCGAAATGATGCGAAGTAATAAATCATTTTCTGATGGCTGACACATAGGCGTACATAATTACGTACATATACGTACATATTTTAAACGTTTACCTGTCCTCATGATACAAAGAATAACAGGTATGATATTCCCGAGTACCCAATTCGGTCGAGTTCGCGCATTACGTCACAATGAGAGTTATTTGAAATAGTTGCCGTAAGAATTGTTATATCGATTATATTTAATTGACCATTATTGGATATTTGAATAAAAATGCTATTAATATATCACTGTTTTGGGTTTATTTAGGTTACTGAAAGGTATTTTATTATTTTGATTTGTTAATAAACTAAATAAATAGTCAATATACATCAAAATTGAGAAATAATGTTCAATATATGGAATGCACATATAAGAGATAGCATGCATAGAAATTTTATAAATAAGAAACAAATCTTTAGCAACGAAGATTTTATCAAAAGAAATTTATAGAATAATTTAAAATCTTGTTAATTGACATTTCAGCAGAGTTGCTACTATATACACTTTATTATAGATGATTATAGCAGGGAACATAAAGAAATATTAGGTATTATAATAGATATATAGTTGATATTATAAGGGAAGGTATAGTGGATTGGTTTTGTTTCACAGATGGAAAGATCTACTTATTTATCTTCTCACATCGGAATTGTATTTATTTAAAAATGACAAAAAAATAAAACAAGGCTTTTTAGACAAACTTTTTATTTATTTTTTTATAACATTTATTTAATACAACTCAATATTACAATACAATAAATATATAAATCCCTAATCAGTGCTTTAAGCTCTAGCCTCGAACATACTAATTACAACTTTTGTGTCGGAGAGATTCTAACTGATATATAGATACCACTTAAATAGTTTTATAAAAACATTATAATTTATTTATTTATTCTTGTATCAACAAGTTTTACAAAGCCAATAATAGATACAAACTAAAAACTAAACCTACAAACTAGGAACATATCCTTATATCTATTTCTCCTTTTATTTGTTTTTTTAAACAATTCAACTGAAATACAATACTACAATACCTATTAAAATTATTACACAGCCTTATCAATGGAGAATCTTTATAAAGATTAGTTCTAGGTGCATACATAAATAACAAACCTGTACATCTCGTATTTGCCTGACCAACTCTAAAAAGGATTCTTTTTAAAAACTCCTTACTATCAATGTAAACATTTATCAGTTTATAAAGAAAATAATTAATAAGATTTCTAATATTGTCCAGTACTCTACTGTATGATTTACATGCTTGCACATACGGGTTATTTAGGCCTATATTTGTATTAGTCATTATTTTGTATATGTTATTTTGGGACCTACTTAGTGTTATATTTACGTATATCACAACAACAATGTTAATATTAAAATTTTGTTTTGTCAGTATTGATTTTTAATTTATTGTAAAACCAGTTCAGATACAACTTTAGGTCATCATTTACAAGCCTATTTAATGCATTAACTTCCCCACCTGTGTATACCAAAGCTGTATCATCAGCAAAAGTAAAGTACCGTGCCATAAGTCCTGCACGTCTTAAATTAAATACATATAGTGAAAAGATTAATGGCCCCAGAACCGAGCCCTACGGCACACCACAATCACTGGGTAAAATATCAGTACTGAAGTCTTTCGCAGATCTACAAAAACAGTTACAAATAATTGTTTATTATCCAATGTTCTATATATGTAATCCACAAAATCCATTGTTGCACTAGCACTGAGCAATGATATCTTCCACATACTTCTTCGATTCTCTCTTCGAAAGCCTCTCCTGTCTTTTTACCTGGTTTACAGATAAATCTTTTGATTTTGGCAGATGAAGAAGGTACTGCATTGCGCTTTAGACTGGATGATTCTTTTTTGGATTCGTATTGCAACAATTCATGTTGCAAATTTATTTCATGGTCTTCTGACTTGAAATATTTTCAACAAATTCTCAAGGTTTTAGTATTAAAATGGTATTTACGGCAACAAGCAGTAACCCACGGTTTTTCAACAATATTGTCTTTGGGAGAAACATGAAATCTTACAGATTTGTCAGCACGTTTTGTCTGATTGTCACTCAGACAACCAGCTACAGCACAACGCATTTTTAATATGTGTAGTTTATAACTAACCTTAAAAATGCTAAAAATCACAAATTAATGTTGTCGTAATTACTTGCTCAATAATTAATTGTTTATGATATAGCTTTTAAAACAACAAAATAAGTTAGTATTGTCCACACAAAGTCACTATTACTAAAGTCACACTAACTAATAGTTCAAAATAGTTTTAATAACCTGATTTGTTTTACGTTTTTTTACACTAAAGAGTCTCCAAATTCAACTTAAATGTCACAACTCTCATAAAATGCTGACAAAACACCACAAAATACACGGCAAAATAAACAAAGCTTAAAATATCATGAAAGTCCCCTTGTAAACCGGTGGATTTTAATGGCGGCAACTCTCATTGTGACGTCGACAGGAGCGAGTCAGCTGATAGTGGCGTGCGCAATATCATACCTGTTATTCTTTGTATCATGACCTGTCCTAATACTCGGACTTTCCCAGCATTATATTTATCACACTTAGGTTTTTTTATTACTATTGTAAACATTCAAATTTGACGATTTTTTGTATGCATACCCTAAAGTTTAAGTAATTGTAATTTTTCAGTTATATTTGTTCTTCCGAAGAAGACACAGTGTGTTTGTTTCATTTCATAGTTTCAATTAAAATGGCTAATTCAGTTTTCTCTCAGTGAAACGAGCGAGCAAATGTCCATTTTCTGTTAACGAAAAGAATATTATTCTTAATGTATATGACGCCCTCAAACATCAAAATCCTCTGTATAGCGTTGATACTGTGGTGGAAATGTGTTCGCAAATGACGGGTGTTTCAAAAACGTCGATATATAAATTAAGGTGTGAACGAAAAAGTGGAGCTGTAAAACCACCTATACCATCTTCAGGAAGAAAGACGGTGCCTATCGATGAAGACTACAAACTTATAATTAGAAGAACAGTACATTTCTTTTATTGTAATAAGGAAATACCAACCATCGACAAAATTTTAGGAGCCTTGAAGCAAGACCAAAATATATCTCCAACGATAAGCAGGAAGAAATTGTGGACAAAGCAGAAAAGCGCTCCTAATCGAAAAATATGAAATTATTTGCTGGAGGAGACATTACTTAAGACAGATAAAGCAGTTTCGAAGTGAGAATAGAAAGATTTATTATCTGGACGAAACATGGCTTAATGAAGGATATACGGTTGGGAAGATTTGGCAAGACAAAAATATTTCAAGTTTTCGTCAAGCATTCTTAGAAGGCTGGTCCACCGGACTAAAACCACCATCTGGGAAAGGAAAGCGACTGATTATTACACACCTTGGAAGTGTTGATGGTTTTGTTGAGGGCGGTTTGTTAATGTTTGAGTCAAATCATTCTGGCGATTACCATGAAGACATGAATGGCGATGTGTTCGAAGAATATTTTGAACAAATGTTAGATCTCATTCCACCTAATTCTGTGATAGTGATGGACAATGCGAGTTATCATTCCAGAAAAGTCGACAGAATACCAACTAATTCATGGAGAAAAGCGGATATTATTCAGTGGTTTAGACAGAATAACATACCATTTGATGAAAGTATGGTGAAAAAGGAACTGTTGTCCATAGTGTCCTCAAATAAAGCTCGTTTCACCGAGTATGTAGTTGACAAAATTGCATAGAAACGAAATATTACTATTCTTCGTCTGCCTCCGTATCATTGCGAATTAAATCCCATTGAACTTGTTTGGGCCCAAGTAAAAAGTTATGCAGCAAGGAGAAACACGACGTTTAAAATGAAAGATGTTAAAATTATATTTGAGGAATCTTTAAAAAATGTCGATTCTGAAAAATGGCGTAAGTGTATTGAGCATGTTATAAAAGAAGAAGAAAAAATGTGGAAACTATACCATTTAATTGACCTAATTGTAGAGCCTTTAATTATATCCTTGGAACATGATTCGACGGATTTTTCTGACGACGAAAATGATATACCATAGTTCTCTACATAACTGTTTACACAAAATCGCAATTCTTGTACCTTATTATATAAATATTATATGTGATAAAATGTTACAGTAATACTAACTGTTTTTGAATATACATAAATAAGTGAATAAATAAAAGTACTTAGGTAAAACAGGTATTTTAAATTAAATAGCCAAACGTACGCTACTGTAGGTAGAAAATGGCCCCTTTGCTAATAAATCCTATTGTTTGCAGCGGGATTGCCATACAAAACAGGGTGGAATGGTTAAAATATAACACAGCAGGCTATAACAGCTGTGGCTAAATATTTAGAAATCACAAAAATGTATTTGACCACTCTATTAGCGTTTTGCATTTATAAGTAGGTTTTATTACTCCGCACCATTTCGAAATAGAGTATAGAACGGCAAAATAACCTTTAACAAAATATTTATTTTGTATAATTTACTATAATCATTTTACAAAAACAACTTAGTTAATTTATAAAGTATTTTTGTAAATGATTCGTGTGAAATAAAAAAAAAATTAAAATAATATAAAAAATTCTACTCCTGATGCATTACCATGAAATAGGGTTATTTTTTGGATGAATATTTTCATGATGTATTTTAAACTATAATAATGGCCATTTTAATCAACTGTGCTGTGCACTGTCGAATGACTAGTTAATTATGTAAGCGATGATTTGTTTTTGTGTTGATGCATTTGCATGTACCATAGGATGATCAATAAAAGTAATCTTAGACAATAAAGTGCATTTTAAATTTGAAGAAACATTTATTCGTTAAAACCAAATAATCAAACACTCAATCTGTTTTAATGGCATAGCCGGATTCAGTTTTTATAGAGCTTTTGAACAAACCCCTCATAAAGACATATGGTGCTATTCGGTAGCTGTGGGGAATACAGGGGTCAGCAGTACACAACTAAATATACAGAAAAAATGGTACATGAAAATTAATATAGGTATAAGCGTTTATTTTACATACAACGCAATAAAAACCTAATAATTGTATGCAGGACTTCATATCGTTATGAATTACTAGCCATTTAAATCACCATATAAACATGCAAATAATTACTACTATTAATGTATTCTGGTTCACGTTATGCAAATGGAGATCACGATTAAAAAATAAAATACAAATTGTTTACCAAGTAATCAAAATAAATATATGTCTGGTATAACTACAGAGCTGCGTTACAAGCGGCATCTGTTACCAACGGCCTGACTAAGGAAGTTAAGATTTATGTCCCTCTGATCTCAGACTCCCCAGGAAGTTAAGAGTTACAGCAATTAGATTAGGTTAATAGACGCATATTTTCTCCAAACCGAGCAACCACAACCAACGATCATTAAAAATATTATGCCAATTGTAGGAAGTTTTAATCCATTTTATGATATATTTGTGTGAATCCACAAGACCATGGATTAAAAGCTCGTTTTCATTAATGTGCTCTATCGCAAAAATATTAAAAAGTAACATCTTTAAAGCTTTAGTCCACATAGTTCTCACGTTATCTGTTTTTCATGTTCAAAATCATCCTCAAATGAATTAAGAATTCTTCGATCGAACACGGTCCAGAGTAAAACGTTATTTAATCATCTTCCATTCAAGCGTGAAAAGCAGTCGAATAGAGATCAAGAATATGTTAATTGGGAAGCTTATTATTCAATGGTTAAATATTTAAATGGCATTCCGTATAGAATGTTCATTTCTCACGCCGCCTTGGTTAATTAATAGTTTGCCTATTTAATTTTTTTTAGCTTAAGTATGAAATAATAACTCTGTATTAATATTTTTTTTAAATATAAACACCAGCAAGGCTACTAATAATGGTTGAAAAAAGTATGTGAAATACTCCAATAGCCAAAACTAAAGGGAAACCAACTCTACATTTAAAAAGCTCTACCTACCGAAAGAGACTGTGATATGGGCGGTGTGAAATTAAAGCGACTATGAGTTCGGACACCAGGCATCATGCTAGTGGGAGATAATGTTGATGGACTGGTATTAATAGGACTCTGAAAAGGTTTAAAAAGGTTAAGCATATATACAGATTAATATCCTAATGTATACAGAAGTAAACACCTATTATATTTTGTAAACATTAATATAAAGTAGCTCTCTCCGCTAAACAATAAAATATATACATATTTTTAAGGATATCTGAACTTTAAGCACATACCAATGAAAAGTAAAAACAATGAGATTTACCAAAAACAGATAAACTTGACGATATTCTGCTAGTTACAGAAATGTGCATCAATTTTAAATTTCAATTACATTAACATTTCTCCTCATAAATACCTTTTGACACAATTCACAATATATTATATTACTTACCACCAATTTTCAATATGAACTTAAGAAAAAGTCTCCTGCATGTTCGAGTGTCGTTTTTGTTAAATTCTCGAACCATATTTAAAAAATGTATGATGCCTGCGATATCTCACTCTTGGCAACGACTACTGAAGACTAATATAAGTGGTATAAATTCGGATACATACATACATACATGAAAAAAGTACAGGGTTATCCAACGAAGACTAGACAAGGCGATTTTTTGACTTTTCCTGTACTTTTATAAAAAAAAACTGAAATAAGCCATCTTATGTAATTTTCTCCCACGAATTCGGATGTGTTCAGCAAAAAACAATTGATCATCAAATAAAGGTGCTAAGGGTCACTTTGATATGTTTTTAAATGGGATGCCATATCTTTAATGTGCTTATCCGATTTCTCATAGAAATTTTGATCTAAAATCATGGATTTTTAATTCAAAAACGCCTTTTTTCTTCAATTTTAAATTCGGAAAATGTTCGTCTACCGTACGATTAATAGCTGATAGATGGATACCTGTTTCACCTGTTCAACCTTTAACCTGCTTTAAAGCGGCCATCATGCGTCAGTCAGACCAAATAATCACCTTTCAAATTTCTATACTATATTTTTCACGAATTAGTTGCAAATAATGGTAGTTTTTTGCAAATCTATTATTGTTTACGTATAAAAACAGTATGACATATTAGAAAAAACTATAAACTAACTTAATAACTTTGATCTCAATAATATATTTGTTCCATGTGTCCTCCATTATTTTCAAAACACGACCGATGCCCCCTTTTCAGTCTCTCCAACGAATCTCTTACAATATTTTGGTCCTGGTTAAGTCTATTAATTTCATTTATAATTTTTTGCTGACTATCGTCGAGAGTACTGTTCGGTCGTTGATAAACTACATTTTTTAAATGACCCCATAAAAATTTATCAATTGGCGTGATATCGGGGCTATTTGGTGGCTAATGAATTGTTCCGTTACGGCCAATACACTGGCCCAGATAAACCCACACCAGATGCGAAACCTCCCACCTAACGCATGAAACAAGAATTCGTTTAAAGCTCTGCCTCCTTGGGATGGCCAGCCATCCCAAGAAATAGTCAGGGCAAGCTCTAGTGTGATTCTAAACGCGAGCCACGCCAGTCTTTTGGTTTAGTCCGAGAGTGTTACGAAAAATAATTAATCTTTATTTTATTTTTGTTAAAAATGCCTGGTTATAAGTGCCTTTATTTGAATTGTTCTACTAGAAGCGGTGGCGAAAAATCATTATTTAAATTACCTCGCGATCCTGAAAGGTATGTATAAATGTTGTTTAATGCACATTCCAGCACACTTATTGCCAAAATTATTACATATTCTAAAATCGAATGAGCACGAAATTCAATTAAATCTGAAAACTGGCAGATACAGTTATAGTTAAATCTTTTTTAAATCCAACTAATGTTATACAGTGTCCGCCAGAGTATTGGCCACATATGGGAAATTTTTTTATTATTATGATATCGGAACTTTTGTTTTAACCACTTATTCTGCATGTCTGACAATCTAAAAATGCATTTTAACATTGAAAATGTTTCTGTTTTCCTAGTATAGGGCCTCAAATCGTGAACAAGTGCATGCTACATTTGCCACATTCATGACGTCATACGCGTGAGAGATCGTGTTAGTTTGTTTGTTTAAACCTAAATTTGATTATAACGTATCGGAATCGGTTCAAATGACTAAAATAAATTGGAATTAACTGAAATTAACCGAAAGTTTATTAAAGGAATAACCAAAAGCATCAAAACAGGCTAAAACGTATCGGAACAGGTTACAAAAATTGAAGCAAGTTAAAACTAATCAAAACGAACCGAATTTTGGCAACTAACCAAAACTAACCGAAAACATTAAATTTGATTATAACGTGTCGGAACCGGTTCAAATAACAAAAAAAACTGGAACTAACTGAAACTGACCGAAAGTTGATTGGACCATTAACCAAAACTAACCATAAGCGCCAAAACGGGCTAAAACCTATTGGAACAAGTTACAAAAATTAAAGTAAAGTTAAAATTAACCAAAACGAACCGAATTTTGGTGACTAACGAAAACAAACCACAAACATTAAATTTGATTATAACGTATCGGAACCGGGTTCAAGTGACTTAAATAATTTGGAACTAACTGAAAGTAACCGAAAGTTGATTGAATGACTAACCAAAACTAACCAAAGGTAACTAAAAGCACCAAAACGGGCTAAAACTTATCAGAACACATTACAAATGTTGTTAAAACTAACCTAAATTAACCGAATTTTGGCGACTAACCAAAACTAACCCAACACATTAAAATTGCTAATAATGTACCGGAACCGGAAATGACTAAAATATAATAAAACTAACTGAACTTTACCGAAAGTTGATTGAACGACTAACTAACCAAAAAGAACCAAAAGCACCAAAACGGGCTAAAATGCATCAAAATAGATTTAAAATATTGAAGTAAGTTCAAACTAACCCAAATTAACCGAATTTTGGTGACTAACCAAAACTAACCAAAAACATTAAAAATGCTTATAACGTCTCGGTACCGGTTCAAATGACTAAAATAAATTGGAACTAACTGAATTTTACCTAAAGTTGATTGAACGACTAACCAAAAGTAAGTAAAAGCATCAAATCGGGCTAAAACGTATCGAAATAGATTAAAAATATTAAAACTAACCCAAATGAACCGAATTTTGGCAACTAACCAAAAATAACCAAAAACACTAAAATTGTTTATAACGTATCGGAACTGGTTAAATTGATTAAAATAAATTAATACCAACTGAAATTAACTGACAGTTGATTGAACGACTAACCAATACTAACCAAAAGCACCAGAAAGGGCTAAAACATATCGGAACATATTAAAATTATTAAGGTAAGTTGAAACTAACTTTAATTAACCGAATTTTAGCGACTAACTAAAATTAACCAAAACATTAAAATTGGTTATGACGTATCGGATCCGGTTCAAATGACTGTAATAAATTAAAACTAACTAAAACTAACCGAAAACTGATTGAATGACTAACCAAAACTAATCAAAAGTAACCATAAACAGCAAAAAGGGCTAAAACGTATCGGAACTGATTAAAGGTATTAAAATAAGTAACTAACCCAAATTAACCGAATTTTGGCGATTAACTAAAATGAACCAAAATATTAAAATTGGTTATAACTTATCGGATCCGGTTCAAATGACTGAAATAAATTAAAACTAAATAAAACTAACTGAAAGCTGATTGAATGACTAACCAAAACTAGTCAAAAGTAACCATAAACACCAAAAAGGGCTAAACCTATCGAAACTGATAAAAAGTATTAAAACAAGTAACTAACTTTGGCGACTAACTAAAATTAACCAAAAACGTTTAAATTGGTTATAACGTATCGGAAACTGTTCAATTGACTAAAATAAATTGGAACTGGCTGAAAGTAACCGAATGTTGATTGAGTGACTAACCAAAACTAACCAAAAGTAACTAAAAGCACCAAAACGGGCTAAAACGTATCAAAATAGAATAAAACTATGGAAGTAAGTTAAAACTAATACAAATTAACCGAATTTTGGTGACTAACCAAAAACACTAAAATAGGGTATAACGTATCGGAACTGGTTCAAATGACTAAAATAAATTAAAACTAACTGAAAATTAACCTTTTTTGGTGCTTTTGGTTAGTTGTGGTTAGTCGTTTAACCAACTTTTGGTTAATTTCAGTTAGTTTTAATTTATTTTAGTCATTTGAATCGGCTCCTATACGTTATTACCAATTTCAGTTTTTTTGTTAGTTTTGGTTAGTCATTCAATCAACTTTCGGTTACTTTCAGTTAGTACCAATTTATTTTCGTCATTTGAACCGGTTGCGATACGTTATAACCAGTTTAAATGTTTTTGGTCAATTTAAGTTAGTCGCCAGACTTCGGTTAAATTCAACTTAATCTAATATTTTTTTTCTGTGCCGATACGTTTTAGCCCTTTTTGGTGCTTTTAAATACTTTTGGTTAGTCGTTTAATAAATTTTCGGTTGAATTCAGTTAGTTTTAAATTATTTTAGTCATTTGAACCAGTTCCGATACGTTATAACCAATTTTAATGTTTTTGGTTAGTTTAGCTTAGTCGCCAATATTCGGTTAATTTGGGTTAGTTTTAACTTACTTTAATATTTTGAATATGTTCCGAAACATTTTAGCCCGTTTTGGTGCTTTTATTTGCTTTTGGTTAGTTATTCAATCATATTTCGGTTACTTTTAGCTAGTTCCAATTTATATTAGACGTTTGAATCGGTTCCGATATGTTTTAATCAAATTTAATATTTTTGGTTAGTTTTGGTTAGTGTTAACTTATTTTAATGTTTGTAACCTGTTCCGATACGTTTTAGCCCGTTTTAGTGATTTTGGTTACTTTTGGCAAGTTTTGGTTAGTCGTTCAATCAACTTTCGTTTAGTTTCAGTTAGTTCCAATTTATTTTAGTCATTTGAACGGATTCCGATACCTTATGATCAAATTTAAGTTTAAATAAACAAACTAACACGATCTCTCACGTGTATGACGTCATGTGGCAAATGTAGCATATACTTTTTCACTATTTGAGGCCCTATATTAGGATAACAGAAACATTTTCAATGTTAAAATAACCTTAAATCGGCATACAATAAAGCGTATTAAGGGAATTTCTGTAAAAAAGTCAGAGCAGCCATAATAACACAAGATTTCCATGACCATGAAAGTGAATGGCTATTGCAAATTTTTATTTTTCCTGAACCAGTACACCAACAAAACTCGTTTTCATTTAATTGGTGCGGACCAACTATTTTAATTTTGAAGAACAATTCTATAATCATACCCAGATTATTTGGTGCAGGCCACGTATAACCGCCACGTTAAGGTTAAAGTTGGCTGGCGAGGAATTTGCCGATCTTTTGCATCTGGTGTGGGTTTATCTGGGACACTGATTGAAATGCTCATTTAAGTATGTTACCACTTCTCGAACTGCATGAGACGGAGCACCATCCTGCTGCCAAATGATATTGTTGTAGACTTGCAATGGCAATCTTTCCAAGAAATCCTCGATATCGTTTTGAAGAAACTGGAGGTATCTTTGGCCTGTTAAAGAGCCACGATAAAATAGTGGTCCAATGATTCGATTTTCAAACATCCCACACCCAACATTAAGTAAGCTCCTACCTTGAAACTTTATCATTTCATATCTATGAGGGTTAACTGCTGCCCAGTATCTTGTATTTTTCCGATTGTATAACCCCGATGTTGTAAATGACGCTTCGTCAGTCCATAGAATTTTATTATATAAATTATAATCTTCGTCTTGCTCTCTTATCAGTATTGAAGCAACAAATCGAAATCGAAGTTCTTTTTGATGTTGTGTTAAGTATTGAGCGGGAAGGATGCAATATGGTTTTAGACCACATTTTTTTAAAGTTCTTTGAACTGTTCCATAGCTTACTCTCCGGAGTCCTGGACCATACCTTACTTCTCGTACCGCTTGGGGAATAGAACTCTTCGGATTTATAGTAAAATATTGAACAATGGCTCGATTCCTTCTATTCTGTCTTTTCATCTTTCTTGGCTTATCTTTCAATGTCTTGCTTTCTTCAAATAGGGTCTTAATTCTGAGCATTGTATCTACTGAAATGTGTCTCTGGAAACTCTCAAAAAATGTTCTTTGTGTTTGTCGAGCATTCTCTCCACTTTTGTAATATAATTTTATTACACTTAGTCGTTCTTCTAAAGATTATTTCATTATTTGTAACTAATTCGGGAAAAATATAGTATAGAAATTTGAAAGTTGATTATTTGGTCTGACTGACGGCCGCTTTAAAGCAGGTTAAACAGGTGAAACGGGTATCCATCTATCAGGTATTAATCGTACGGTAGACGAATATTTTCCGAATTTAAAACTGAAGAAAAAAGGCGTTTTTGAATTAAAAATCCATCATTTTAGATCAAAATTTATATGAGAAATCGAATAAGCATATTAAAAATATGGCATCCCATTTAAAAAAAAATATGAAAGTGACCCCTAGCACTTTTATTTGATGTTCAATTGTTTTTTGCTGAACATATCCGAATTTTGCGGGAGAAAATTACATAAGATGGCTATTTCAGTTTTTTTTTTTATAAAAGTACAGGGAAAGTCAAAAAATCGCCTTGTCTAGTCCTCGTTGGATAATCCTGTACATATTTGAAATATAATCTCAAAGTAGCTACTTGAGAAGAAAAAGATTCATCATTCAGAGAGGCATCTGATGTGATATTTAAATTTCTACGAATTCTCTACAATATGAATAAGGTGAGTTGGGGGGTAACTGCGCGATAGGGGTAACCGCGTCACCCAGTCCCCAAATTTTCAAAAGGTGTTTTAGTTATAAGTTACATATGCCACAGGTTCTCAACTTCAATATTGACTAATCGATTCCAAGTGATTTGGCAACCTTGTAATGTCCCGAAAAGTGACAGCTGCCCTTTGAACCTAACCTAGTCGTGTGATGTTAACAGGTGGGTTAGTTTGGATTGTATTTATCGGAAATCAATATTTTTATTTTTGTAAGTCGATATTTCAACTTTTTTGTGTTACTGTGAGATAATAATAGTTAAAACGAGTATGTGAAACAATTAGAAGAAAATTAATTCAACATTTGTAAAAATTAAACTTAGTACCGCACTTAACCCAAATTTGTAGCCTCTAGATTAAGTGCGTCTGTCAAGTGACGCTCTTACCCCATCGTAGTTTCTTAGAAACCAATGACCACTTCCTTTTTGTTTCAGTTATAAATCATCTCCTGATGATGCTAACATGGTTAGCGAAATGCGCGTCCAGTGCAAAAATTCTGTTTCGGTATTGTGGATAAAACTCAGTTTTAGTGCATGTTGCCGAAGGTTCCAAACCCCAACATAGTCAGTTAAAAATGCCCAGAAATTACACAAGAAAAACAAGTAAAGCGAGCAACTACACCAAAGAAGACTTGCAGGCAGCTGTAGAGGATATATCCGAAATGCAACTATCAGTATTAAACGAACCAGCCGATTATATAAAATACCAAGATCAACTTTGAGTGATCATATTAGAAACAAACGAGGCGTGAAGAGTACAGGTTTGGGGAGAATGACCAACATTCCATTAGCACAAGAAGAAACAATTGCAAACACCATAAGGACCATGGAAAAATAGGGTTTTGGCTTGTCAAGGCGGGAAGTTTTAGAGAAGATCGGAGAGTTTCTTAAAGTGAATGGTTTGAAAACATGGTTCAAGAATGGAACGCCAGGTGGAGACTGGTTCCTTAACTTTAAACGGGGACATCGGCTGTCCCAGAACCCACAGAACGTTGAGATCGCAAGAAGAAAGTGCCAAGCCCTTTCATTAATCATGAATATTTTGAAGTCAACAAAGCTACTCTCTTAGAGTTGGGCATTCTCGAAAACCCGAGCTCATTTGAAACCTTGATGAGACCAGTTTTGGCGCGCAGATCCTTCGAAAACGAAAGTAGTCGGATGCGTCGGAATTGCCTGAACAAGCACTACCAGCAGCCCAGGTCGCGACAATAAAACGGTGCTATGTTTTATTATGGGATGATATCTTATCTCAGAATCTACGGGGTGTATCAAAAAAAGTTTAATACAAGAGTGATTTGGATTTACTTAAACTTTTAAAATATTATATTTTTATATATACAGAGTGTTCAAGTTTTCGTGGACAAGTATCAATTTCCTTATTTTAAATAGAACACCTTGTATATTAAGGCATTTTTGAATTCCTCGGAAAATTCTAGATATATTTTATATATAATATTCTATACTTTTGACATATTTTGTATTTTATGTCTAAAATGACGTTTGCAGGTCTAAATATAACTATCAATTTCTCCTATTGAAATCCTTTATTATTTAATTGGAGTTGGTCTCCTTGTAGAAGAAGCGGATCTACTTTAGTGGTCTGTGTTGACATTTTTATAATAAATAAATACAGGGTGATCAAAAACTAACATTAAAAATTTTAATGAAAAAACCGATAAAAGTCATTTTTTCAAATAGAAATCCCCTATTTTTATAATTTTATCTTATTTAACATTAAAAATAAGGGTGCTTGTATAAAGTTGTCTAACTTGTAGTTTTTGAAATATTGGAAATTTAACATTTTTCTATTGTAAAAATGCTAGACGGCTTTTAAGTTTTGTTATTAGTTGGCCATGACGACGAGGCGTGGCGAAAAAAAACATTTGAGCACTACAGAAATGAAACTCGAGACTAATTTTAACAATAGCATTGAAACCAGTACTGAAAACGTTGAACCAAAACACAATAGCAGCAGTGCAAATATTCCGGCATTTACTAGCAAGAGCGCTCGATGTTTCGTTTGAAGCAATAATGCTGTCAACATTGAAGAAAAATAAAAATACACAAGATGCGTCTAAAGCAAAGAAACGAGTTGCAAGCGGTGCAGAATTAATAACTAGAAACGAAGTAATAGAAAGGCTGCAAGAAATGGAAGAGAGAAACTCAAAGAATATCAAGACTGGAAAAAAGAATGACTGAAGACGATCTCATAAAGAAAAAATCCCAACCAAAGATTATGGAGGAGTCAGAGACTGATGCAGATGAAGTCATTGATAATATGTATGAAGATGAATCTGATGCATCTCTAGATGAAATAATTGACGAAATGGAAAAAGAATCTGCGGAAACTCGAGAAATAGATCGGCAAATGGCAGATATAGAGAAGCTGATTGGGTGCTGGTGAAATTTCCAGGAAAGAAAAGCGCCAAGCATTATGTTGGTTAGGTTTTGCCCAAAGATCATGACACTCAAGAGGACGAAGCGCGAATAAAGTTTGCCAGAAAAAAAGTTTCTAGTCTGAGATCTGCTTTTAAGTTTCCATTGGTTGATGATATCGGCCGTATCTTAAAAACCAACATCATTAAGCTACTTCCAGAACCTAAGATCTGTGGGCGTGGTGAAATAACATTTGCAGTGTCATTTTCAGAATATTATATTCGATAAGAATGTTTTTTCAAGGCAATCAGGTTTGTAACCTTTTTTAGAATAAAGATTTTTTAATTTTTTAAGTCGCGTTTTGAAAGTTATTTTAATACGAACAACGCTCTTACCCCGATTTAAATTGCAATATAATGAAGTATATTCACCTTGCGCCGCACTGTCCCCAACACCCGGCATTTTGTCATAAAAAAAAATTTTTTTGAGAGATTGTGGTGACAAAAAATTTTTGGTGGATCGATTTTGTAACCGAATCTATGTGTTTCTTTCACTGTGGTGACAAATCGTTATTTGGGTTAAACATAAAAAATATGTGCGACGCTAAAGATGAACTAGTACTTTTTGTGTATGCACTTACCCCAACTCACCTTAGATCTTGTTCGATATCCATATTTTTGATAATGCGTGCTGTTAGAATTACTATTTGAGGTCCCAGTCTGATAATTTATGTTAATTTACACTCAAATATAGTGAATATTTAAATCCACTGACGTTATTTTAGTATTTTGTGGCCAGAAAAAATATTTGATTCTTCATATTAACCGTCAACTAATTAATTATAGAAATAAACTTAAAACACATAGAAAAACTGATGAAACATTAGGAAAGTTCTCTAGCCTATCGTATGACATGAACTAGCAATCAAGTGTTCATCATGGCTTTCCAGTTAACAGTAAGTTGTGTAGTGTTATGTCAGTACTGACACATCATTTATCAATAGCCAACACGCTATACTTGTCTCCCTACTCACATTTAATTAATTAAACCTGCCAATTAAAAAACTATTTATAATACAGAGCTAATAGTAAAAACCATTACTTGATATATTTTACTTACAGAACTATAAGGTGAACTGTTATCTTGATCTTGGTCAAGTGGTATGATGGGGGAGGTGAAATCCATGTTTGTTAAATCCGGTAGCGAACCAGTGTTGTTACCTATGGGTATCTGGATCATTCCAGGATCATGGGCAGATGGGTATATGCTAAAAACAGTAATTAATGATAACAAGACATTGTGGCATTAGGCGCTATTCATTGATGCGATCCCGGACGGAGTCTAAGGTTGATGTATAAAAAGTGTTCAGAGTCCCTATAAATCAGGGGAAACGAGTGTGGAGTCTAAGCAGCAAAGACAGCGTATATTAAAAAAAATATATATAGTGAAGCAATGTATTGATAGTTATTTTATGAAAAACATTTCAATGTATAGAAACAAAAGTGGGATATATTTGAGGTTGACGGCCGCGATTGTAACGGTTCTATTCCTTCTAAATCGCTGTCTTCGTCTCAAAAAGATGATAGTTATGTCATCACTACTTGAAAATTCCACTGTAATGATTAAATCGTTTATCACTGTTTTGATTTGTCGATCTACTGATGATTTCCAAATTTCCGCTGATATTGAGTTAATCGCTTCTAATGCAAGTTTATTTAAATCTTTAAATAAAAGTTTCTGGGGCTATGCTCTCGTATATACCTTTCCACTGCTGCCTCTGCAAGTTCAATGCGGTTCAGATCGCACATATAGAGGCGTATGGATCGGACTGCGTAAGAGATTGGTTGAAATTACTTCGTGTAATCGAATTTTTGATGTGTAAACATCTTACGCGGCGGTATGAGACTCGACAAATGGGACGGAAATGTTCAAGCGGATGGGGACGGAAATGTGTAAATCGCTGTGACATCATAATTATGCGCAGTGATTTTACGAGGGCTGCTAAAATATTTGTGCATGTCGATATAGGATATGTTGACACATCAGTGTCTCGAGTACTAGCAGGATCGCTCATTTTTTTCCTATGGAGAATCAAATTTGAGATTGTTCATCTGAAGCCAAGAAAGCATATGAGATTTTGTAGAGTATTTAGTTAGTGCTTTATCTTGTAGATGAGAAGAATAAGGGGCATTATCGAATAGCACGACTGATTCTGGAGGAATGTTAGGTAGAAGCTTCTCTATAACTAATTTCTCAAAAAATATCCCTATTCATCTGCCCAAGATAGTCTTCAGTTGTTAGTCCTGAGGGAAAAACTGACACCACAATTAGCCGACCTCTAGAGCAGATTCCGTAAATAAGACCAGTAACATTTTCGGTTTGCCAACATTTGTTTACCGCCATGTCACATCTAGATACACGATAGATAATGCATCCTTCTTGCCTGCAATATCTTATGAAGCACGTTTCTGAAATAGGTAAAAACGCCTAATGCGAAGTTTCAAGTAATCGCGAGATTTAAGAGACAAATAAAGATGCGAAAAAGCGGCAAATCAGTGTTTCAAGGTTGATTTGGCGGATTTATTCTGCTCGCTCCAATGCATTTATAAATTCGGATTGTCTTGTAACGGAATAAATGCTCATTCCGCTACACTAAATTTATACATTCAATTGCAAATTATTCTCGATATTTATTATTTAAGTCGCCAGTGACATCTATTCACGAATGGGTTTATTTCGTGTGGTTAGCGATTTTAAGAGCGCTAGTACTCTTTTTTGTACCTACAATTCGTGAATTTATTTTACTATAGATTACTATATTTAATATGGAGTATTTTTATGACTTGGCGCTACGTGGTTCCTAGTGTTGATCACATGTTATAAATTAGCCAATAGAACATTGGCAAACATAATTTTGTCCAACGTCTTGAATTTTGAATACGGGATGATTATCTTGTGTTGAGACGTCGACCGGGTGAGTGCTGATTTGTTAGTCTTGAAATATTTAATTCATCTTGCAATATTTTTAACTAATTTTTTCACTTTCAAATACATAATTAATATTTGTTTATGATTCGCTTAGTATTATTTGACTAAAGCAAGAATTTAGCATTTTTATATTCCACTTTTAATTAACTTACATCTTCAACATTTTTAAATTATTGTCGTGACCTTTTGGGTAATATTACCGATTTATTGGTGAATATCTGCGGTTTTCATTAATCAAATTCATCAATCAATAAAATCCAACGAAGAAAAGGAACTTATTTCCCTATTCACAAAACCTAAAACCTATCCATTTAGCTACCTATTTACTGGACCCTTGTTTTAATCAATTTGGAGCTAAATAATGAACAGCATATTACAGTAATGCAGTTCATAGACAATATGATTTCAAACCATTCTCAGTTTAAAGAACACAAAGAAACTACTACCCTTGACCTTACGAACTACTCAGGCAAGAACGATATAGCTTCAATTTTGTGTGGAAAAGTGCAAAAAAGTCTGACTGCATTACTTGGTGGAAAGGCATTGATTCAAATATGGCAGAAGGCTTTTAAGTTCACGATACTAACTCGAGTATTGAAGAAGATTTTTCCGACTTAGAAAATATTTAAGTTACCTCATGTTTTATGTCCATTAGTTGTCACTCCAGTGTTCCGTCTAAATAGACTGTTACTTTTGTTACAGTTTATTTTTTTATTTCGGTTTTATTTGCAGGTACGTAAGGTTAGTAAGAAAATACATTATGTTATTTAGGCTAAAATGGTTTTCACATCATACAAGTATTATACAATAAATTAATACAAAATAATTCATTTTGGACTCAATTTTAAAGATAAAATATTGAAATGTTGTCTGATAGTATATTTTTGAACAAGGATAATAAACTACCTATCAAGTGCTAAAAAAAAGTAAAATTTCCTAAAACTGTCATAAATTACGGTAAGTTCTTGGAATTTGACGAATATTACCGACCAAAAATAAATTACGGTAATTTTTAAATCACTAGGAGAACCAGTTGAGTTACTATGATGTGGTTTTTTGAAACTTCTTGGAAACAACAAGGGATCAGTACATTTCATGAAATACATTTCTTTAAAATATTTTTCGTGTCACCATAAAATGCTGATTGCAGAATGTTGAAGAATTCAATAGGTAATATCTCGCAATACTTACTGAATACCAGGTACTCGAGGTATATCACAACTAGATCTCGGTCTTCCATCTAAATTTCTGTCAGGGCCATTCATGGTGGGTAGCATTCCCCAGGAAACTCTCTGGGCTACGTCATTCCTTTCCATGCCCATTCCCTATGAAAGTTGGGAAATATGAAAACATCTATATACAGTCTGACAAGTATAGTCCGTACCAAATATTTCTTAGTATTTGATTTCTGTAAAATGTGATTCTATTTTTAAGTTGAATCACTTAAAACTTTAAAACGCGTATAGAAAAATAGCCACACATTAAAAATTACATTTAAAAATATAAACTCACCGACAAAAAAAACCGGCACCTAAACTTTTTTAACAATTTTGATTTGGCATAACTTTTTTATTTTTGATTTTATTGCAATGATTTTTTCGCTGGTCGATAGATCAATTTATGAAAATTGCTCTGCAGTTTGTCCTGATGAAATTTGTGTTGCTTGAATGTTTATATACAAGGGTAAGTCAAAATGATGTTTTTAGTCGTAAGTTTAAAACACCCTGTGGAAAAAAGACGCCTAACAATCTTGTTCCAGCATGATTTAAGATAAAGCTGGATGTGTTCCGAACATTTTGCTTTCTAAATCATCTCGCAATCTCGTTTCTTTTATGAGCTACGCATTTTTAAGTGAAACGCTGCATTTGAAGTAATTTTTTATTTCAAACATTTAAAGTTGTCATTCGAGCACTAAAAATTAAAATGAAACTTAATAACGGGTGTGTCCACCTCTAGCCGCAATGACAGCCTGCATTCTTCGTGGCATCGAAGCAATTAGATTGAGTATTTTTTCTTGAGGAATAGCTTCATATTCTTCATTTAATGCTAACCTGAGCTCTGCTAATGTGGTAGGCTTATTGGGACGATGACGAATGCGTCTTTTTAATTCATCCCAAAAATGCTCAATTGGGTTGAGATCTGGGCTGCAGGGTGGCCACTCCAACCTCCGAATTCCAACTTCATCCAAAAACTGATTTACTACATGCGCAACATGCGGTCTGGCATTGTCATGCATGAGTATAAACTCTTCCCCAATGAAAGGGCCAAATGGAATGCCAGCTTCGTGTAGAATATCTTCAATATATCTGTGGGCATTTAGAGTCCCATTTTCCACAAATATAAGGTTTGTACGTCCTTCTATACAAATTCCCGCCCAAATCATCACAGATGCGCCGTGGAACGAGAGTCGCTCCGATATTGTACAGTCGGCAAACCGTTCATTACGTCTGCGGTAAACCCGCTCACGCCCATCTGGCGATCGAAGACAAACTCTTGATTCATCCGTGAACAATACGTTTCGCCAATCTTCTTCTCTCCAATCAACATGCTGCCTTGCAAACCTTAGCCGATTCTGACGATGGTGAGGGAGCAATTGAGGCGCTACAGCAGGTCTGCGGGAATTAAGCCCTGCTTTCTTTAACCGTCTCCTTATGGTTACTTCACTCACGTTTTTTCCTCGTACATGTTGTAGGTCATGTTTTAGTGAACTGGCAGTAGCTCTTCGATCCCTTAATGAACGTAGCAATATGAAACGGTTGTCAGCTAAGGTGGTTGATTTTTTCCTTCCGGACCCTGGCCTTCTGGTAAAGTTTCCCGTCTCGAGATATCTATTCCAAGTATCTTGTACGGTTGATCGCGGAATTCGTAAAGTACGGGCAACATAACTTTTATTACGACCATCTTCTAATAAAGCGACGATTTTACCCACGTCTGCAGTGGTTAACACCATTTTAATTACATAATATTGACAACGTCACTGTCAAAATAATCTAATAAAGTAACGACTAGTTAACTTGATTTTTTTATGCTGATTATTTTTTTATTGCCATTGAAAAATGCAGCGTTTCATTTAAAAATGTGTAGCTCATAAAAGAAACGAGATAGCCAGATGATTTAAGAAAAAAAAATGCTCAGAACACATCCACCTTTATCTTAAATCATACTGGAACAAGGTTGTTTCACGTGTTTTTTCCACAGGGTGTTTTAAACTTACGACTAAAAACACTATTTTGACTTACCCTGGTATATAAATATTCAGGCAACAAAAATTTCGTCAGGACAAAGTGCAGCGAAATCTTAATAAATTGATCTATCGGTCAGCAAAAAAGTCATTGCAATAAAATCAAAAATAAAAAAGTTATGCCATATAAAAATTGTTACAAAAATTTAGGTGCCGGTTTTTTTTGTCGGTGAGTTTATATACTTCATATAGAAAAGTTGCTTCTTTTGCAGAAACTACAATTTTCATATTTTTCACTGTATTTCAAATTTTTGCAAACCTAAAAGTTGCTACTTTTAAAGCCATGGAATAATATAACGTGTTCTGCCTTCAATATATAATATTATAATCACTATGTTCATGAACTATTCGCTAATAATAAGCAATTTTAAAAATAATTCGATTTTAACAATACATTATTATTATTTAGATGGCACGTGGATATTGAAGGGCCTTCAATCTACTGATCCAATTAAAGAGGTATCGATATGATGCGTGCCTTGAAACATATTTTTCATAATTATTAATAATAAAATGTTATTTTATGGTATATTCTAAAATCCATAAATATTCAAATTGAATTACTTACATAAAAGTTACTAGAATCTACACGACTATCTACCTGCATAGCACTATGATGCAACGCAGAATCGCTGTTGGTGCGTCGCCACGTTGTATCTGAAGGGGGGCTCAGATAGGGCCCACTGGAGTAGGGCGAAGGTTTTCGATCCCGGGTACTACGGATGGGACCACCGGGCGACCGAGTCCGACTCTGGCGGGGGCCAGCGTTCACCATTCGTGATTGGGGTGGTTCTTCGTTCGGCTGAAACAAGATACATTTATAAGCAAACAAAAGAACTGTAAAGAGTAAGCATACGCAACATACACATACATCTAGAAGGCCTTCGATAAACTGAATCATGCATCTTTGAATTTAAATAATATATTTCCTTAAAACCGATTCTATAAAATAACAATTTACATTGTTTACGAAAATTGGGATTTCTCCAGAGCTATTTGAACACTATTAAACAATAATTCTAAAATCAACCCAAAAATTGACATTTAAAATAATACTGATTTAAATTTGTATAGGAAATGAGTTATTTTAATAGCTACAACATACTAAATATAAAACTGCAGATATCTTTAACTTGTGATCTTAATAATTGGCGTTTAAATTTTCAAACAACGTTAATTAACAGGTCAAGCAGACTTGACATAAGGTATCGCTATTTGGGGCGCACAGATTGGGAGGGACAAGTTAGTATGGGTTAGCAGAAGGGGTTAACCCTTGTCCAGGAAAATGAATTTTAAAGAAGTGGATTATTAAATTTAAAAGTTTTCAACGGTTATTCTAATTTTACAAGAGATCAATCATATTTAGGCTAAGGCAAAAAATGCAATTTAATGTAGTACCTTTATAATCCTTGCAATTATTACAAGATCCCTAAAATAATTTTAAAAAATCGGGGATATGTTCAATTTTTAAAGTTTAACGAATTGCTGTCCATAAACAAATGAATTCAGAGAGCTGAATAGATTTCTTAATATCATATGCAAGTATTTTTTATTCTCTCTTAACCATTAACTATAAAAATCCCCCACCATACATCAAAACAAAAACTAAAAAAGGGTAGGATCAAATAAATAGAATAAAATAAAAGGAGATACATTCAGACCAAGAAATAAGAAAAGCCTTCTTTAAACCAGTTAAGCAAGCCGTAAAACAACGCATATAATTAATTAACGTTTTTAATATTGCACAGATGATAGCGATTTAAATTTGAAAAACTATATTACTCATTATTCGCGACATATGGATAAATAGCAGGGCCGGACTTATGTTTTTACAAGCATTACACTTATGTATTTGATAATAAAAATCTAACCTAAATATCACTACGTGCTTATCGTTCTTCTCGACTACTTTGCTACGTAAGTAATTGTGAGGTTATTTCATTGAAATAAGTTTGTTATGTTTCCTAAAGCTTATGTTTGTGTTTAAAACTTTTTTCTAGCTCTAGAGGTCGTTAAAATTGCTATACAGGGTGTCCATTTTTCGACACTTTTACGGGATATCTCGCTTAATTTTAAAGATGGAGGGTTGCGGTTTTCGCGACACCGTACTTCTTTTTTGTGAAACTAAACATGCCGTCATCAAAAATTTCATAGCCCTCATGAGTTTTGACATACCGGGTGAATTTGAAAATTGTCAACTTTGACACACCCCCCGTATCTCAGTTGTCTTTTAACTTATTAAGACGGGAACAGACTAAGCAAACATTGTTGAACAACAGTTGATTAGCTGCTGGCGCACAAAAACGTGCTGGAAGTTGACGAACTGTTCGGAAACATCGACCTACCTAGTTATCTGCTGGTTACTTGGTGTTCGTTCAGTAGGTGCCAAAATGAGCGACCAAGAGGATGATTTACTCGCGTGGTACACGTTCCTATTAATAAAAAAAAAAACACGAAAAAAGTCTAAAAAGCGGCGGTGGTTTGTCTTTTAAAAACATTAAATGTTTATATCCAAACCAGCCAGAAATGCACAATTCCTGTGTTCCTTGGCAGGATTTTGTGGCACTTTTACCACATTCCCTCCTAAACTGATATCCGGAAATCTGATCGGTTTTCTATACTTAAAAATAATTTAATTAATTATGGATCATTTACGCGACCAAGACCAAAAGCATACCATAAGGAAAATCAATAATTAGATGAGACCAATGTTTTAGCCGTAGTAGAGGCAAATCCATCAACATCATGTAGGGCCATTGAAGCAGAAATTGGGGTCATTAAAATCAGAGCCCAGCAAATATTAAAAAAATATAAGTTTAGACCCTACAAAACACATAATGTTCAGAACTTACACCCTGGGGATGCTGAAGTCGGCTAATTTTTTGCAATTGGTATCTAGAACAAATTCAAGTAAACAGACATTTTGCTCGTTCAGTAATATGGTTCGATGAGGCGTATTTCTCAAGTGCTTGCATTTTTAACTGAAACAATACCAGACACTGGCACCAAGAAAACCCTCACCTCATATTTGAGCGTGAGCGGCAGGGTAGGTGCCGCATGTTTCATTTTGGGTGGACAAATAGAATACAGAATTTATGAAGGAAGTCTTTCAGCAGGCCGGTATCTAGGTATATTGGAAGATGTAGTTCCTGAACTCCTCATAGATGATGTTCCCTTAGCTGGCTTGAACGCTATATATTTTTAGCAGGACGGAGCGCATGCTCATAATTCCCTGACAATTCGCATCTTTTTAGATACCCATTTTCCTGGAAAATGGTTAGGCACTAATTGCCCTCGTGATTACCCGATCTGTCTAACAAAATTTATGCCAAGCATCACCGCAACCCACATGAACTTCGTGAAGCCATTACCGTCGCATTTCAAAATTCACAAAGACATCCAATAATACTCATGAACGCTCTAAAACGAATAACCAAAATGTGCGAATTATGTGTTGAGAAATTGTTCATGTTCAACAATTTCTATAGCAATTAAAAAAAATTCTGTTTATGCTGTTGTTAATGTATGATATATAAGAAAGTTAAATTATTATTAATTATTTATACTGTTAAATATTTAGCTAGGCACGTTGTTGGGTTAATAAAAAAATATGTTTCAAAATCACTTCAAAACTTCTTCAGAACAAATAATATCCAAAAATATTTCTTTTCTTTCATCAGGGCTATTACTATTAATATTAATTAATACTGGAGGAAACTGTAGTTTATTCAGCTAATTTAAAAAATAAATTTATATATTTTTGGAACTCCCAGATAATGCCTAATTTAACTAGATAAAAATATACAGGGTGTTCCATAAAAAACATATGTTTGCCTTATAATTTTAAAACAGATGGCGCAAGAAACAACAAACTACGCCACTGGATTCTACGGAAAAAGTTCTATAAGAATACATTTTCACCTAATCTAAGTTAAAAGATAACTTAGATACGGGGTATATCAAAAGTGATAACTTTCAAATTAACCAGGTATGTCAAACATCAAGAGGGCTATGAAATTTTAGTTGACGGCATGTTTAGTTTCAAAAAAGTAGCACAGTATCGCGAAAATTGCAATCCTCTATCTAAAATTAACCGAGATACCCCGTAAAAGTGTAGAAAATGGACACGCTGTACATAATTGCAATACAGGATATAATGAAAATATTGCACTTGCAAATCATAGATTAATAGACATAAAATCAGTCAAGTCAATGCACAATTTAGGCCTTAACTAAAACAGGTACATGGTGTTCCAACGAGGACTGAACAGGGGCTTATTTTTGATCTTCCTTGTATTTTTAAAAGAATCCAAAATAGCATTCGATATATTTTTTTTCTGTTAAATTCAAAAATTGAACCAAAAAAACATTTGAATCAAAAACAAAAGACTTACGCCATGGATGAACTGTTTTTTAAATGGAACACCCTGTATATTACTAAATGGAACATTACTAACTCTCTACACATTTCGTGTATAATATCCTATACCTATCTTTAACTGTTTACGAAATATTAATAGTTGAAAGTCGGGCATTTTGACACTTTGATACGCTCTAAAATCTAAACCGCACCAGAGATCAAAGAAAACGGTTTGCACATTCCTATCGTAGTTTTTCATAAAATATCGAATGACACTAACTTCGAATTAAACCTATAAAATTAGCCGGAACTTTTAAACATCCGGTTAAATTCAAAGTTACTGTCATTCGATAGCTTATGAAAACCTATACACGAATGTGTTTAGATTTCTCTAGAGAGTCCAAAAATGTAGTAATATACAGGGTGTTCCATTTAAAAAAACAGTTCATCCATGGCGGAAGTATTTTGTTTTGGTTCAAATGATTTTTGGTTGAATTTTTGAATTTAGCAGATAAAAAAATTTCAGGGAGGGTCAAAAATAACAAGTCCCTGTTCAGTTCTCGTTGGAACAGAGTGTACAGGGTGGCTCGAATGCGTGTCTATGTATGGGGAAACTCGAAAACCGTAAGAGATACAGTATCGGTCAAATTAAGGCAAAATTACGCATTTAGGTGACTAGCAATATGCCGTTTAGAAAGTTTTAAAATTCCGAGTATTTCCGGAGATATCCGGAAAAAAACGAAATTTTGAAAATTCGTTTTATTTTTTTCCTGCGAAAAAAGAATTGCACTTTTGCATTGCCACCTTTTCCGCTCTATCTAATGGTGGTATCCAGTTTGAAATCCGACGTTTCGTCTTCAAGGGATCATCATCAACTTTCTTTTTTTAAATACGAGCTTTGATTTTTTTTTATCGTTTTTCAAATGTTATTGGCGTTATTAATATGACTATGTGTTTTTATCTATTTATTTATTTATTTTTTTTATTAGTTTTATTTTATATATTTTGCTTTGGCGTGATTTTAAATAATTTACTATTCTATAAAAATATTTTAATTGTTTTTTGCATTAAGTGGAAAATTGGAGCCCGTATTACAAATAAAATATTGTAAAATTATTTCAAACGGGAGTTTATAAAAACTAAGTTAGGGAAGTGCAAATCGTTTTACTCCAAATTTAACCTTTTGGATTTTACAATCAGTTAAAATGTTTAAAACGTCAATATCTCAAAAACAATTAATTTTAGGCCTAAAGTTTGTGGTGTCGAAATTTTCAGAATTATATGTAGGTTTTGAATGTTCAGGGTATTTTCTTGAAATAATGACAACTATATTAATATGCTTTCTACGTGTTTTTACTAAGAGATATAATGAAAATATTACAATTGCAAATCATAGACTGTAGACATTAAAATGAGTCAACATTGACAGTAAAATACCCAAAGATATTAAGCGTATAAACGCATCTAAAAGAACAATTTACAAGAGGGATGCCGTCCTAATCATTAATACAATGCATACTTTAATGTTTCATCACATGGTTATTGTGTGTTAATTTTACTTTAATTATTGTATCTTGAATTTAATGGCTGAAAAGGTAATTTTGACAGTAATAAATAAATAAATACACGGCTCATGCTCATGAGACCTGTATGCCAAACGACTGCACATAATGCTTTTACGGCGGATTTTTCAAGACAAGACAGACCAGTACAAAAAGAAACCAGATATTTTAGCTTATAAAAAAACATATGTTAATCCGGACCAAATAAACGATATCCTTCCGTTCAAATCTTCGGTGAATAATAAATGAAATATTTTGTCGTTTCGTTTGTATACCCAAAATGGTCTAGACCTCGGCGCTTCCAAACGCGCAGCTAGATGTTTTATTATTTGTATTTCTATTTGTTTATTTTGCTTAAAACAGATTGTCGGATTCATTAAACAAATGTCGTCCTTGGTTTAATTAGCGTTATCCGTAATGAAGTCATTGCCAAAATATTCTAGTTGTAAGGAACCTTCTTGCAATTAAGTAGAAATTGTTAATTCCGGATTTCGTAATTAATTATTTTATTATCCAACTTAAAAACCTGTTTAAGGTGAATCCCAAAAACCACAAGCTATCTTTATCGTTCCTAATTTTGTTTCTGAAAAATGCCCAAATCCAATGACAGGCAGAAGCTGTTTATTTATTTGTGTTAATTTGGGTTAGTTGCCAAAATATTTGTATAGAAAAAATTGGAATCAATTGTGTCGAATGCCAAATTTTTGACAAGATATATATTCCTAATAGGCCGGTAATGGTGAATAGCCTCCACATATAAAAATAAACCAAATATAATTTCTGGAAAAATAAAAGGAATATATACATTGTGTGAAGGTAACAAGGCTCAAGAAATGATAGAGGGGACAGATTGGCGCAGTTATGCGAAGAAAATAATCTCTTACACACACCACTCACGACTGTACACTTGGTTGTCACCTGCAGATAGAGAGGTCGTCAAGATTGTCCGAAATCAAACTGATTTCATTTTGCTGAACTTCAGCGATATATAAAATCTGTAAAAACCTACCCTGGACCAGATATTAACAGCGACCACAATCCTGTCATATTAAACTTTAAACTCAAGAGATTCCTGAGAGCCAAAAGAGAAAGAATCTAAAAAAATAGACATCGTATAACTGAAAGATCGTAACAAAAAGAAAGAGATAAGTTCCAAAATTGAACAAGAATTTGAAACAACACATATATCTGGACAGGGATAAGATATCGAGACGATTTGGAACGAAATAGACAAAAATAACGAAAATTCAAGAACAAGACATCGGATTCACAATAAGCGGCAAACACAAGACATCTTTTGGCCGTCATAAGACGGAAATACATAGGACACACCAGACAGAATACAAGCACATTATTAGAACCATTAGGAAAACATTTCGACAAAATGCCTAAATATCGAACAACTTCAAAAAGACATCTTTAACATGAATTAAAAAAAAAGGAAGTGTCAGGAGAATAATGAAGAAACAATTCTAGGCGTAAAAGCCAAGCTTATGAGATGGCAGCAATATGTGAAAACACTTTTCGACGATAACAGACCTCACTTACCATCACCGATAGACCACATAAATAACCAGAGACGAAGTTGTGACGCAATTTAAGCGGAAACACTTACATTAATCGCAGAGAATGATGGCAAAATCTTAAAACTAATAGTATCATTATTTAACAGAGTCTATAGTTCAGGCAACCGATTTCTGGGCCTCTACCCTTCATCATCCAGGCTATCTCTCCGAGAGTCACAAAAGACTCAACCTCGATGCAGTCGAAAGCAGTATGTAGTTCAAATAGAGCTTTAATGGGCGGTACTGCGCACCGAAGTACTCCAATCCCTATACCGTGTCTGACACCATTTCTCCTATTTTTACTCTACTTCTGGAGCCGTTGACACACATCTTTGTTAGATTGACTAGCTTTTTGGGGATTCTTAATTCTACCATTACGTCCCACCGCTTAACTCTTAGAATACTATCGTACGCTTGACTGAAATCGATAAACAGTTGATGAATTTCTCTGTTAAATTCCCAGCATTTTTCTAACAGTTGTTATTGTAAATATCTGATCAACGGTAAATCTAGTTTTACGGAATCCACAATGGTAGTCTCCTATGCCTGACTCTACTATGGGCTTATGGCGTTCCAACAGTATGTTTGCAAGGATCTTATATGATGTGATTGATGAAGGATATCCCTCTATAGTTACTACATTTTGATATGTCCACCTTTTTATGGATACGAATGATGAGGCTTTCTTTCCACTCATCTGGTATTTCCTCCTGATTCCGCATAAGGGTAATAAGTCTATGTAGATGCCTATGTAGTGTTTCTCCTCCAAATTTAAGCAGCTTTGCTGGTATGTTGTCTTTGCCTGGTACTTTGTTACGTTTGAGCTTCTTAATAGCTTTGATAGTTTCTTCATATGTAGGGTGTTCTACTGAGGGTTCTGCAGTTTGGTATTCAGTTGTAGTAAGTTCATTTTGTTGACCTATATTACAACTTAGGGGACAATAAAGAAAACAAACAAGTCAGTCTTAGCAAGCCATCTGGAAAGTAAGTACAACCATCAGAACAGGTTCTGGATCCCAGTCCGGCTCTAATCGATGCAACAGCACTTATTCACAAACTCACTGGTGATGAGCTTTCGGATCGCATCTTCATGTTTGTGCTTCATGCTATGGATGTGTCAGACTGTATGTAGTAATTGACGTTTATAGGAAAATCTGCTGAGCGGGTCAATCGTGAATCACAAACAGGTGTCATGGTAACTAAAATCAGGTCGGTCCACAAAATCAAGACACAGACGTTTTCCTTATTTGCCTTGGTCTTAATCGCCACATAAATAGCAAAATCATCATTAGTCGGGGCACAAAGGCACGTGCCAGATTTGTTAATGCAGCTAATGTTTCTGTAGCTGTGTGAGAAAAAATGTGTTGGGACTATTAGGACTTCATTGATGTGACCCTGTGACTGACGGGGCAAGAAATAATGAAGACTCTAAAAATACATATGCAAAATTCGAGGTTCAAAAATTTATTCGGCTCTCTTGGTACATCTTGGAGCCTCTCAGCTGATACCTTTAGTGACATTTAAGAATTTACATAATATACTGCATGAATACAAAAAGTTCTTAAAGTAAATGAACTGCGGTAACAAATGTTTCGCGCAAGAGAAGGAGTCGTGACATCTGAACAGTTGCCACCCTGTGCAGATACTCTTCTGCGCAGCATATCTTCGATTAAACTATTAAGCTTTCCTTGTGGCACACTAGATGTAGCAATGTATGGTTTGGATAAACAGTGTTCAATTTTTGCTTTTTGATATCAAGATGTTAAGTACTAGGTTATGAATCTATAAGCTCTCTTTGAAAAGACCAATTCAACCAGCCTGCCAAGCAGAATCAAGTGATGTGCTCTATCAAATATCCTTTCACACTCTGTATAGATCACATCAAGCTGCGCGTAACCGCCAATGGCCCTCACCGCGCACTCCCAGATCTGAACAAGATTTGTAACTGCCGACCAATCAGGCATGAAGCTATGTTGATAAACTGATACCCCTGACTCTACTTGTATAGAATATGTTCAAATATCTTAGCTAATACATTAATTAGACTCATTGGCCTGTAATTTTCCACGCAACCAACATCTCCATTTATGCTGGGATGACAATGGCCTACTTCAAAGAAGAAGGAAAATGGTTCTTAGAAAGTGAGAGATTAAAGATGTGGGTTAATGGCTCTAAGAAGTGTTGTGTGGTATAGTTTTATCAGTTTGTATGGATATATCGTATCGCACCAAAAGATGATCGAAATTTTAAGGGTAACAGCTGTCGACGAGCAGGATCTGCGCATAATCTCCGAACTTCATTGGTATCAAACGGCGGTGGTCAAGGTAGAGCAAACAGCATCAGAAGATATATTGATCAAAAAGGCAGTTCGACAGGATTGTGTTTTATCCCCACTACAGTTTAATGTATACCCGGAAGATATATTTAAGGAGGGACTTCCGTCGTGACCTTTGAATACACAACACGCGTCGCGCTCGCAAGCCGTCCTGTAAGTGGCACGTGTGTTGGCGTCGGGGGTTAAGAAGGGGTCCAGCGTCTTGGTGCGTGATAGGGAGGCATCGGGAAGTGGTGGAAGATTCCAACAGAGTTCCCATTATATCTCATTCGGAGGCATGCCAGGACGGCAGGGGGCTTCCTGAACCGGTGAGGTTTTTGGAGATTGTGACAGTGACTGGTTATGCCGCCATTTTGTGATTATTCCTACACAAAGCACAGAAGTCTGCATTGCATCAGCTTATATTTTTGCAAAAATCGGGAATCACCAGGAGCACAGGCCCGTCTTACTGGTGGTCCCCACCGTATTCAAGGCCCCTCAAACCGGATGATCGTGTAACGCAAGCAGAAGGGTAGCTCTGCCTCTGTTTGAGCGCCGGACGAGAGGTGTGCTGGAGAACGGCGCTGAAAGTAAAAAAGGTTGGCAGCCAACTCCATAATTTGGAAGAAAGAAAGAAAGAAGGAATATTTAAGGAGGCCTTTGGATGGAGTTCAAAGAGGAATTAAGGTCAACGGAACTATAATAAACATCAGATAGGCTAACGATACCGCTATAATAGCAAATGAAGAACAATAACTATACAAACCATACTGGATCGTGTAGTTCATTATAGTGAGATATTCGGTTTATATCTTAACGTCTCCAAAACCCAAGTACTGATTTTTTCAAAGCCACCGAAAAATGCACACCTATGTGTTAAAAGACACACAATTGAACAATTCACATCACTAAAATATCAAAAGCTAACATTAACAGTCAATGTGACTCGAAAAAGAAAATACTCTCAATGATTGAACAGACGTGGAAAACCGTCATGGGCATGAAAATATTTTTACAAGATCAGACCTCAATGTAGAGCTTAGAATTCGGATGATAAATTTTTCGCGCTGCAGTTCCCAAGTTTACAATTGCCAGCCGTGTTGTTGTTGTTGTAGTTGAACATGGATGTGATATATCGTCAAGTGCTGAATATATGTGCCAAGTAGACACGTACGCAAACTGGTGAAGTATTTAATGTCATTATGTCACTTAGAAAAAGTATCAAATCATGGTCATAGGTCATATGCAAAACTGATTTTTGCTTTTTTTTTTAATGTTTATCTGTCAGCTTTTGAGTAAACTTATTGCCTGTTGGTTCCAAAACGTCCAACTAATGCAAAATAAATGTACATTCGTACTGAATTCATGAAAATAATCTGTAGAATTGGAAATGAACAACTATAAATCAGCAAATATTTTCATAAGCAATTAAATTTTACTTTCAATAAATGGGTTATTTTAACTGTGCATGCAATTGTTCTCAGTTTGTCTAGACCAATAAAACGAAATGTAAAGTACAATACTTCTCGTGGGTCCAATTAATTTTTAAATTATAATAATTTACGTTATTTTTAGCTTTTCAAGTAACTAACATAGATGTTCATCGATTATATTTTTTTTAACAAAATCAAGCAACAGAACTAAGAAAACACATTAGATGTTCGCAATAAATGCTTGAGCATGCTGATCATTGGGAGTATTCTGTTCTGGCATTGCTCCCGATACGTTCAATAGACACCCATGGGATCCGGAGCATACGTCTATGTAGCCACATTTCAAATGCTTCAAGACGATTAATGGTTGCTGCTTTTAAGGTCCAAATCTCTGCCCCGTACAACAATATAGACCATATGTAACACTTGATCATTCTCTGGCGGAGTTTTAAATTTAAATTATTATTGCAGAAGAGCGATCTCATTTTCTGAAAGGTTGCGCTGCGCTGACTCGATTCTGCATTTGACTTCTTTATCTGGGTCAAGATGTTCTGTAATGTAGCAACCAAGATATTTTAAATAAGGAACCCTTTCAATGTTATGACCATTTATTTGCAGTGCAGCATCATTATATGGTTGACGGCTGAAAACCATACATTTAGTTTTAGTGACATTTATATTTAGTCCTATTTCTTGTCCCATCATGTTGACTAAGTCTAAAAGACGTTGGAGGCCCTGGAGATCATCACATAGGATTGCGGTGTCATCTGCATAGCGAATGGTATTGTTACGGCTAGCCTAACAACCATCCGAACGTTTTTGTGCTACCCTA
>MU184102.1:45925-57831 GCA_016904865.1 Pissodes strobi | reverse complement strand
GTTATAAGAGTAGTTTAAAGTGTTAAATTGTATACAGTGGTAGTGAACAAAGAGAGTATAAGTTGAAAATAGTCAAATTGTACTTTTGTTAAGAACCCACGGGAAAAACGTAACAGTATTGATCAGTTCGCCATTAATTCCTGGTCAAGCAACGCCTGTTTAAATAATTTATTAGAATAAAGGCTGAACAACAGTGGAGACAGTACACATCCAGCATTCGTCGGTTAGTTTCCATTAACTCGAACCACTGGAATTAATTAGAGTGGGAAACCCTCGTCCTATATCCGTAAAATCTCCCTGCATCACCATCAGCAATCAGCCTATTTGCGTCCACTGCTGAACATAAAGGTGACCACTGTTTTGGTATGCGCAGTTTGTATCCAGATTCTTTGGTCTGATGGCCATCTAGTTGGTGGTCTTTCTCTACTTCTGTAAGCCTCTTGCCGTGGTCTCCACTCGATTATTTTCAGGTCCACCGTTCATCAATTGTTCAGGAAATATGACCAACCCAGTTCCCTTTTAAAGACGCTACGCTACATAACACCTGTTCTTCGTCTTATTTCCTCGTTTGCAACACTGTCCCTGACATAGATCCCTAACATTGGCATTTCCATCGCTTTCTGGGTTACTCGCATCTTACTTAGATTTTTTAGTTAGGGTTAGGGTCTTAGCTGACAAGACACATTGGTCGAAGACCTTGCGCTTCAGACACAAAGGGATGCCAGATTTAATTGTCTCTCTCAGGTTTCCAAACGTTGCCCATGTGAGGCCTTCTGGTAATCTTGCATATTTGGTGGCCTCGGCCAATGACACCTGTACAACTACTTCATCTCCCCTTGTGTCCGCTAAATATAAATTACGTTCTCGAAACATTAATTTGAGGCCCACTGCGTCCTGACGCCTGGTGAAATATTTTCAACATTTGTTTTGTTTTGTCCATACGGCCAGATATTAAAACCACGTTATCCGCAAACCTCAGATGGTTCAGGTATCGACTAACACAGGCTGCGCAATACCGATGGTCGATTTGCTATTCCGACAAGGTTTGTAACATTTTGTGTTGTCTATAGTATCATCAACATTGGAATGCCGTCAATTCCATTGAATAGTAAAAATTTACGGGATTGGTAAATTTGACTAGAACACGCCTTTTCATAATCTACAACCACTAATGCAAGTGGTTTGTTGTATTCCACACGGGTTTTTATGGTTTGCAGGTGATCATTCGTTCCATAGCCCGAACCGAAGCCAACTTGCTCACCTAGTTGGTCATTGCCCAGTTTGTATGTTAGCCTTTTTGATATAATCTTCATAAACAGCTTCTCTACGTGATATATTAGGCTAATTGGTGAATATTTCCTCAGATCCGCAATATCAGCTTCTTTATGCATTATGAGTGCCGCATTGTCTCATTGTGAAGGAGCTGCACTTTTCAAAAGACAAACATTGTAAAGTTTTTGTATTGCCACGGCTAGTAACCAACCGAATGTTTTTGTGCTACCCTATAAAACTCGCCTTGCGTGTCTATGTATGAGTCATCGCCGGCCAGCCGCGAAGATTCAGGAACGCTAGAATTATCTCGATGCCCTGGTTGAGAGTCATATAGAGTGCCCTGGCTGAGAGTCATATAGAGTGGCCTAGCTTCTTCCCGAGTATTCGTGATAGATTTGAGATTATATATAAGGAGCAGACCTAAAGAGTGTTTGGTTAGTTAATCATTGAGTGTTGAATTGTAAAGAGCTATTAGTTGTAAAGTTATAAGAGTAGTTTAGTGTGTTTAATTGTAAACAGTGGTAGAGAATAAAGAGAGTATTAGTTAGAAATAGTAAAGTTGTAATTTTGTACAGAACCCACGGGAAAAACGTAACATTTGGTGTCAGAAGTTGGATTGTGAAGAGACCAGACTTGTGAAGTATTCTTCGAGGAGAAAAGAGGATACAAGTACGTCAATGAGAACGTTTTTATTGGTGGATTCTGTGAAAATTTTATAACATTCTATGGTCAATACGAGGCAACAAACGGCAGAAATGGAGCAAATAAATAAAATTTTGGCCGATATCATGGAAAATCTAAATTCTGAGAGACAAGCAGAACAGGACAGGCTTCAAAAAAATTTTAAAGATCAAGAAGATAAAAAGCAAATAGAACAGGACCGGCTTCATAAAATTTTACAAGACCAAGAAGATAAAAGGCAAATAGAGCAAGGAAAATTGCAGAAAATATTGGACGGTCAAAATGAGAAATTTGAAAAAGAAGTAGACAATATACAAAATGAAGTTGGAAACGTACAGAAAGAAGTGAAGAATCTTCAAGCAGAAGTTACCAGACCAAAAAATCAAGGACCCACCGAGAGGGTATTCGCCGCAGGACAGAATATAAAACCTCCAACGTATGATGGTCAAACATATTGGACAATGTACAGAAGACAATTTGAAGCCGCTGCTGTTGCCAACGGTTGGAATGATGAAGAAATGGCTACATCACTAGTGGAAGCGCTTCGTGGATCTGCCCTAGAACTACTGCAGACCATTCCCATCAGCCAACAAGGGAAATATGACATACTTGTAGCTGTCCTGGAGAGACGATTTGGAGACAAACACAGAAGACAACTGTCAGGCACAAGTAAAGTCCCGACATCAGAAGCCTGGTGAAAACCTGCAAGAGTTTGAGGCAGACGTTAGACGTCTCATTCAATTGGCCTACCCGGGAGCAACGGAAAAATTTCAAGAGGAACTTGCTGCCCAATATTTTGTGGATAGTATTAGAGATCCAGAAACTCAGAAAATGCTACGTCCAACAAACTTTGATAACAGCAGTGAAGCTTTGGGTAGAGCCATAGAAATCGAGGCGACCTGTAACATCTCCAAGCCAAAAATCAGGGCCGTATCCATTCAGGAAGAAAAGCCGACAAACAGCTGTGAATTAACTGAGATGGGCGAAATTTTGAAAAAATTAACGGAAGTTCTTCAGACCACGGGAAGATTCCGGGAGCCAATAGAAGATAAGCCACGCAACCGAAATACATCAAATCAGTGCTATAGATGTGGCAGCACTAGACATTTCAAAAGAGACTGCCGAGTACAACTACGGTCTAGATCTCCATCCAGAGACGCTAGGGCCTCCAAGTCAAATCAGGAAAACTTCAATTAGTCAACATTACGGGGCGGGTGTTGGCTAAAGAAGATAAAGCCCCCAGGATCGTCTCCATAAAAAGCCTAGGAAAAGCCGCCGACAGTCTAACTATTAAAGGAAAGATCAACGGAAGAGCCATAACAATTACTGTTGACACTGGTGCGGTATCTTTGATAAGGTCCAACAGAGTAAATCGAGTACAATTCCTACCCATATCAAAGAATGTAGTTTTACGTACGGTTACCAGTGAGACAGCTGAAGTACTTGGAGAAAAGGATATTGAACTTCAACTGGGAAGAATTAAATTACACCACAGTGTTAGTAACCGACATTGAAGGCGAATTTATTTTGGGAATGGATCTCATTGGCCAACACGGATTCTCTTTTGACAGCAAGCTTAATCTTCTGAAATTTGGAACCGAAGAGTTCATCCTTAACAAAACATATGATGGCACACCGACTAAAGTAGTGGAGGCATGTACTGTCAGAATAAGCGGAAATACCGAGCAGATAATTTCTGGGAAATTGGAGAAGGATTTTGGAGGCTGCATCGGACTTATCCAACATCACGATTTGCCTTGCAAACACCTCGTAGGCAAAGCACTAGTTAAAACCGACGGCGAAATACCGATAAAGATAGCAAATATTTCATCCAATTCCATCAAAATCAATAAAGGAGATGTGAGCGCCACTTGCGAGCCGGTGCAGTGGGTAACCAGTTGGGAAACGCAGTCAGAAGTAACACCCTCAACATCACCTAAGAAAGTCGTAGAACATTTCCAGAAGTCGTGGCATCATCTGTCTTCGGAAGAACTGAAGAGAGCTACACAATTTATCAAAGAGCAGAGCACAGCCTTTAGAAGGAAAAATGGCAATACAGGAAGAACGAACATCATAAAACATAAAATCGACACTGGAAGTGCTCACCCCATACGGCAGCATCCTCGGAGGCTGCCACTGACGAAGCAGCAAGAGGTTGCCACATTAGTCAACAAAATGCTTGACGATGGAATTATTGAAGAATCATCAAGCCCATGGTCGTCTCCTGTTGTCTTAGTCACCAAGAAGGATGGGACTACCAGATTCTGCGTGGATTATAGAAAGCTCAATGACGTCACCAAGAAAGACAGCTATCCACTTCCCAGAACTGATGACCCGTTGACGACACTAGCAGGTTCTCATTGGTTCTCAACACTCGATTTAAAGAGTAGGCATCGACGAACAAGATAAGGAAAAGACTGCCTTTTCTACCGGAAGTGGTTTATATCAGTTTAAAGTTATGCCTTTCGGACTATGCAATGCCCCCGCTACTTTTGAGCGTCTTATGGAAGTTGTTCTACGAGGCCTCACTTGGAAGACAAGTCTGGTCTATCTTGATGATATAATGGTAATGGGAAAAACTTTTGAAGAACACCTACAAAACCTGCATGAAGTTTTTAGAATCAAGAATGCTCAGCTCTTACTGAATCCAAAGAAATGTTTTCTTTTCCAACAAAAAGTTGAATTTCTCGGGCATGTCGTGTCATCAGAGGGAATCCAAACCGATCAACGAAAGATTAAAGCAATAAAGGAATGGCCTCGTCCTCGCGACAAACATGAACTGCGGAGCTTCCTTGGACTATGTACTTATTATAGAAGATTTGTTGAAGGATTTGCAAATATAGCTGCACCTCTACATAGGCTCACTAAAGAACGAGCAAATATAACTGGGATCATAACTGTGGTTCTGCGTTCAGGAAATTAAAAGCGGGTAAAAAGGGTAAATTTGTATTGTACACAGACGCAAGCAACACTGGCATCGGAGCAGTTTTATCGTAAGTACAAGCAGGAGAAGAACGAGTTATCGAATACTACAGTCGAACACTTTCGAAACCTGAACGTAAGTACTGTGTAACCCGAAAAGAGCTTTTGGCAATAGTACGGTCTGTTGAGCATTTCCATCAATATCGGTTTGGACACGAATTTCTAACAAGTACTGATCATGCAGCACTTAAATGGCTTTTGGATATGAAACAGCCTGAAGGACAGGTAGTCAAATGGCTTGAAATAATAACTTTAAGGTTAAGCACAGAGCAGGGAGATTGCAGATGCTTTATCCAGAAGACCATGCGAGGATAATTGTAAGCATTGCCAAAGAATAGATCAACGAGAAGGAATTACACCCATAACTTAAAAAGGATCAGCTTGAGGATAGTGAAATAGCACTATTGCTAAAAGCTAAAGTAGAACATCAACCAAGACCAAGTTGGAGAGAGATTTCAACTAAAGGACTTGCTTTTAAAACTCTGTGGGCTCAGTGGGACTCCCTGGTGGTGGAAAATGAACTTCTTAAACGAGCCTGGGAAAGCGCCGATGGAAAAGTAGTGAAGACACAGTTAGTGGTACCAAGGAAGAAGATATCGGAAGTTCTGGAAGAAGTTCATAATCTCTGGTGCTCATCTCGGAGTAAACAAAAGGATTGACAAGATCCGCGACAGATTTTACTGGGTCAACTACTGCCAGGATGTGAAATCGTGGTGTCGGCAGTGCTCAACCTGTGCCGCAAGTCAAGGACCCAAAACAAGATCTAGGGGAAAAATGAAACAGTATAATGTGAGCCTACCGTTTGAACGTATCGCCATTGACGTAGCTGGCCCTTTTCCAGAAACAAATAATGGTAAAAAGTACATTTTAGTGGCAATTGACTACTTCAGTAAATGGCCTGAAGCATTTGCGATCCCCAATCAAGAAGCTGTTACCATAGCAGAGGTCCTTGTGAATAACCTATTCAGCAGATTTGGTGCTCCGTTAGAGCTGCACTAAAATCAAGGACGCAACTTTGAATCCAAGGTTTTCCAGAAAGTATGTGATTTACTCAACATCCATAAAACACGGACTACAGCCTTACATCCACAATCAAACGGCATGGTTGAGCGGTTTAACAAGACCATTGAAGAACATTTGTCAAAGGTCGTAGATGAACATCAGAAAGATTGGGACCAACACATACCACTATTTTTGATGGCATATGTCCATGACATGACAGGACTAACACCAGCCATGGTTTTATTTGGAAGAGAACTTCGTTTACCATGTGAACTAATATTCGGAACGCCAGACAACCAGGATATGGAAATTCAGGACTACGCGGACTCTCTTAAGGAAAAGTTACTATACATCCATGAATTAGTCAGAGAGAAAACGGAGAAAGCCAGTGACCGAATGAAGACACGATATGATCTCAAAGCTAATTCTATGAGATTTCAGATGAACGATAAAGTCTGGTTATATAATCTGCAGAGGAAGAAAGGAAGACCCCCCCCCAAGCTAACGCCAGTATGGGAAGGGCCCTATACAGTCATCAAAAGGATTAATGACGTAGTATATATAGAATTCAACGTAGCCCCAGAAGTAAACTGGAAGTTGTCCACATCGACAGGCTGAAAGCATATCACAGACATGAAGTAGCTGATCGGGAAGGCAATGTCACGGCTAGTAACCATTCGAATGTTTTTGTGCTACCCTATAAAACTGGCTTTGCGTGCCTATGTATGAGTCATCGCCGGCCGGCCGCGAAGATTCAGGAACGCTTGAATTATCTCGATCAAAGACATATAAAAAAGAGTATATGTCTTTGATCTCGATGCCCTGGTCGAGAATCATATATAGTGGCCTCGCTTCTTCCCGAGTATTCGTGATAGATTTGAGACTGTATATAAGGATAAGGAGCAGACCTAAAGAGTGTTTAGTTAGTTAATCATTGAATGTTGAATTGTAAAGAGCTATTAGTTGTAAAGTTATAAGAGTAGTTTAGTGTTTAATTGTAAACAGTGGTAGATAATAAAGAGAGTATTAGTTTAAAATAGTAAAGTTGTAATTTTGTACAGAACCCACGGGAAAAACGTAACAGTATTATACGTTTTAATGTTGAGCCTCCCTCCTTGAAGGACCCCCCCTCCTGGGTGACTTATTATTTATTTTTCATTTCTAAGAGGACAGCTGTGATTTCGTTCATCTATATATACTGTTTGCCAAATGAAAGAACCCGGACGAAAAGAATGCGGGCAAAAAATGTCTTCGCATATTTAGATGCTGCCACATTTTTTTCCCAATAATCCTAATTTATTTTCTGTCTAGTTTCCTATAGTGAATTTACATATTTAAATTTCCTACTTGAATACTTAATTTTGTTATTTTCCTTAATACTACTGTCTTCTATTATTTACTATTTTATTTACACAGGGAAATACGAAATACGGAATACTATAATATTTGTAATATTTATATTTTATTCGCCTTCAAGCTATTTAAAATACGCGACAATAGGCAACAGTGCGACGTTTACTTGGTTTTTAGCGGGAGGCAGATTCGTGATTGGTCGCAGGATATATTAAATACACTTTGACCCTAGACCAACACCTAATTTTTTTTACATATTTTAAAATTTCGGCAGCGACTTGCTTTAGCCATTGGCGTGGAAATTGGCGAGGCCGGACTGTGTGGTTATTTATATTATTTGGTTTGTACGGTCTGGTGATATATAGGTTTTGTCGATTTTGCAAATTCTCTTTTTTCACTAGAAAGGGGGTGTCCTATAGAGTAGTTTAAGCCAAAAAAGTCGGAAGATCCGCTACATTTGAACTGAAAAATGCCCTCAAAGTTCGAGTTTTGACACAAATTTTCAGCACCACTTCACAAAAGCACTAGAAATATAGACAAAACACATCTCAACATCAATTGTCGGGTGAAAATATTAATTAGGATACATTTGCGTCGAACGAGAGACCTACGTTTTGTTCCGGTCCTAATTTAAATCAACGCATAGCCCCATTAGACAAAATTAAATTTTACTTGTAAATTTCCATCCTCCTTTTTACTGTCAACTGTCACAATAGCCCAGTGTTGCCGATCTGAATTTGTGAAATTACACGATGAGCTGTTCAAATTGCACGCTTTTACACGCTTTTAGTTTCACAAATACACACTTTTTACACACCACCTAATTTAAGTCATTCCAGTCTACCTACAGCAGTTTTGAGCCTACGCGCATGCGTATGTCCTAATCCTTATATTTTTTAAAGTTGTTTTTTCTTGATTTTCGGCATTGCCTTTGGCTAATTTGGGTTAGTTTTGTTTGGTTGCGCCCCCGGAGCGAGCGGATAGCCATGTGTGAAGTGAAATATTAGAACGACCACACCGGGCTGCTGCCAAATGCGCAGATCCGAAGGTTGAAAATTTGCTTTAGGCAGACGCGCGTATTTAAGTCTAGGTCCGAATGGTAATGGGGCGCCCGACAGCGTTGCCAGTGTTTTATCGATAAAACCATATATGTAACTTGTTACATATATGGGTAAAACAATGCTAGTTTACCCATGCTTTTACGGTGCAATCAATTGCTTCCAACTGCATTGGTGGTCCAGTGGTTAGATGCGGTGCAGATGCAGTGTCCAGCTATTCCCATCATTTTTCATTTTATTTTTTTAAGATTAAGTTTGTAAAAGGTTTTTTTTTCTTCATTTTGGGCATGTCTTGGGTTATTTTTAGTTAGTTTTACTTGGTTACGCCCATTGAGTGAAGTGAAATATTAGACATTCTAAAATAATAAACAAATCGCAACAATGGCAATACTTTCGGGCGCCCAGTTGCCATTGGGACCTAGACTTTAGTCACCACCTACATTTTAATATTTTAAAAAATCAGGAAGAAAGAATAACTTTTTTTGACAAATGATTTTGAGATATGGGTCCAAATCCAGGGGTCAACCCTGTCTCCAGTCAACCAACAGGCTCAGATCGCACACATTTTACTCTTAACCATCTACACAAGTCCTTCCGGCTGACAAGACCAACAACTTGCGCGCGAAATTTTTTCACTTCGCTCGCTTCGGAGCGCAACCAAATAGAACTAACCCAAATTTAAAATAAAGAAGCATAACCTTAAAAAATATTTTAAAAAAGTCTTGTCACCGACGGGAATCGAACGAGGGCCATCCCTTCACAAGCACAGAATATGACCACTGCACCACGAGACAGCAATTTCCTGAACCGTAAAAACATGTTTGTCAGAAATGTGTTTGTGATGCGCGCGCAAGTCCAGGCGGCTCTTCAGGCGGGTGGACGATTAAGAATAAAGTATCTGCGCCCGGCTCAACCAAAAAATAAAAATGTGACACAAGGGCACAAGGGTTTCTAGTTTCTATTTTGCTTTGACAAGGGAAGTTTTGTGCTGTCACAACTGCCACGTGACAGTCGTGGTGACTAGTGTCCATCTATTACAATCTGGTACTTTCTATTACGCTATTTCCAAAGGAAAAAGAATCTATTACTTTTTTCGTTATATCATGTTTAGACTACCAAAAATTGTTACAAGCATCTAGTTCTCAAATTCTTGATATTAAACACAAACATAAAATAACACTAATGCATAGCACACCGAAAGGAATAAGTAAAACCAAAAACGAACAAACAACAAATAATACTATGAACGCAGTGAACAAAGCACTCAAATTCCATGGGGAATCCCATGCCCATCAAGTTTAGATTTAGGTGTGCTGACAATGCTAACACCTACTACCTAATAGAAAATAGATAAAAGCAAAGCCTTGATGGATAACTAAAACTGTAAACTGAAGTGCCGTATAGTAGGTCATAGCCCGACAGATGTCGTTGCATTTGTAAATCAGAACAGAAAAGCACGTCTAGTCCTATTTATTTTTTATTACAATAGATGGCAATGGTATTTCGGTAAAGAAGTGGCCGTGGCTTTGGCTTGGAAAGCCGTAAAAAATAAAAGGGTTTTTCAAATTACAACCAAAAATACACGCAAAATATACGCTTTTTGTGAAATTACACACAAAATACACGCTTTTTGACAGTGTTCGAAAAATGCGCGCAAGGCAATTAAAACGCACACAAAGCGTGTAATTACACGCCAATTGGCAACACTGCAATGGCCAAAACAAAGATATTTAAGAAGGCACACTGTTGCCAGACGTTTACTGTAGTTTCGTTAGCAAAATTCATTAGAAAAATGGTGCGCTATAAGCGCAGCTTATTTACTACCAGCTAGTCATCTTGCGGCGGCATCCTTTGATTTGGGAAAGTCAATAACCAAGTTTTGCAAATTTTAGAAGAGGGTCATGACTTAATATTGTTTTAAACACCTGGACATCTGAATAAAACTTTTGACAGTTCGTTTAATTTAAAATATGCTTTTTATACTACCGTGCGTAAAGTACTCACTTTACGCACTCTCTAAGCTTCGTAAAATAGGCTTTTTTAATGTGCAGTGCGTAGTTATTTTACGCACTAGTGCGTAAAGTAATTTAATAATATTTTTGTTTTTTCATATATTTTTCGGTAGTAGAAAAAATTTTGTATGCTACTCACGTGTAAAGTACCCTTTTTTATTCGATTTCAATTAATTTTTTTTATCAATATTCCCATTCATAAAAAAAGATTCACTCTACACACTTGTTGCATAAATAACTATTTTATCGTCAACATCCGTTTAAAAATGATTTTAAAACGCACAATGATTGTACAAAAATCCGAAATTTCTGAACCTCTCAGGGCGATAGCCGAGGCTTCGGACGAATTTGTCATGTATTTTGAAGCGAAAATTCATTTTAAATTCATTTGTGGAACTGAACCGCTCAGAGCACAGTGCCCGACACACCACCTTTCCGATTTCGATAGAGTTCACTAGCTGGTAGTGAATAAGCTGTGCTATAAGTGTCTCTACTCTTTTTTTATTTAGGTGAATGATTTTTTTATGGCAGTAGCACATCCTATATTGCTCGACGAGCGGTGTGTGTGCGAAGATGTTGTTTGCCACGGTTCTTGAATATTTAGTTAGGGGAACAGATGTCCTGGGAGGATATTCGCATGTAACAGGCAAGATGTCCATTCGGCAAATGTCGATCGTTTCTTTATATGTGACGTACACGATAGCATTTAGTCAGATGTCGTGACTGTTACATAGAATCAACAAATAAGTCTTCAATTATTTTAACACTTCATGCATGGCCCTCCGCTCGCTTCGCTCGCCACGGGGGCTCAACAAACAGAAACTAACCAAGTGCTAACCAAAACTAACCCAAAATATTTAAAAAAAATTTGGGTTAGTTTTGGTTAGCACCTGGTTAGTTTCTATTTGTTGAGCCCCCGTATAGAGAGCGAAGCGAGCGGAGGGCCATGCATGAAGTGCTTAAATAATTGAAGACTTATTTGTTGATTCTATGTAACACTCACGACATACGACTAAATGCTATCGTGCACGTCTCATATGAAGAAACGTTCGGCATAGTCGAATGGACATCTTGCTTGTTACATCCGAATATGCGTCCTGGGAGTGAGTTTCACAGTGATGCAGTGCGCCAGACAAAGGAGTTCTTGTAAAGCGATGTTCTAGGTGTTTCCAGTTGTACGACGAACCGGTGCGCTCTTGCCGTCTATCCTGACTGTCTGACAGGCGTTGTCAGGGGCGGGATAAGGAGGGCCAAATCCTAGGAACATCTGCCGTAAAAGTATTTGTAAAACAGGGATTTCTCGGTCACATGTTTGCGGTCTTTCAGACTATCCAGATTCCGTGTCAACTCAGGGTCACCGACGAGACGCACAACTCTCTTCTGAACGGAATCCAGTAGCTTTAGGGTGTGCTCTGGCGTGGCACCCCAGATGTGTGAGCAATATTCTAAGCACGGTCTTATTTGCGCTTTGTAAAGCAAGAGCAACTGCTGCGGTGTATACATTCTTTGTTGCGAAATAGCGTACCAAGCTTCTGGGAGGCTGATT